>VYZW01062960.1:112714-365049 GCA_013401315.1 Balaeniceps rex
CCCCTCCCCCCCCCCTTTTCTTTGTGGGTTTTGATCTCTCCCTTTGAAATGGAAGCAAATTCCCTGCAGGGTGCTCTGTGATCACTTGTTGGGTGTAGTCGCATGCTTTCACTTCTTGCTGTAGGTGAAATGGCTCATGTGCAATGATATTAACTCTCTGCTAGGCAGCCCTCTGCAGCAGGAGCAATACGCTGCATTCCTTCTGTTTTCCTAGATGCTTAACAGAGTAGGCAGCTTCCCCCAACCCCATCAAACCTGGGTGAAGCACAAGTGTGTGTGGTGGAGTAATGCAGCGCTATGAGAATACAAGATATCGGAGGGGCAATGTTTTAGGGAGAGCCAGATCTTGGACAGACCCATCTGTATAGTTGAGCCTGGGTTAGTTGATCTAAATAAAAGATATTACCTCTTCCTGCAAATTCGTGCATAATCTAACGGTTCGTTGTCAATTATGATTTACTTGCCAAGAAGAAAATGTCATTTCCCCTTGGTCTCGATGGAATGAAGCAGTTGGAGAGGGTAGTTGAAGAGGGAAATTACAGTGATGGGATAAGTGTTGGGAGGAAAAAAAAAAAAAAAAAAAGAGACTGTTTTAACAGGAGAAGTATGGTTAGGCCCAGCCCAGAGAAGTATGTAAGAATGTGCTTGTGATTTGCTTCCAACAAAATTTTTAAGCCTATACTTAACTATAAGCATGAGTATCTCGTTGCTTAAGGTTAAGCACGTGCTGAAATACTCATCTGGAGGTAAGCCCTGGCTGGCAAGACTGAAAGAAACCGAGATCACATAATCAACTTCCAAAGCAAGAGCCTAATCCTACCCAGTCAGCTATTTCGGGGGAGTTTCCAGGAAGGCAAAGAGGTTGCAGGAGGTGGATCTGCGTCTCTGATCTTACAAATTTCCTGGCAGGTGCAAAAGCAACTGCTCTGAACAATACCAGAGGTGTTTGCAGGATTGGCCCGAAGGCTTTGTCTGCAGCAGAAGATGAGGTTAACAGGCTATTTAAAACAAACAAACAGCCCCACCTCCCTCCAAAAATTTCACGAAGATAGCCCCTGTGGTTGTGGTGGGATTTTAAAAAGATTTAAGCAGGTTTGCTTTGAAACTGTTCCTATAGCTCTAGAAAAAAAAATTAGTCTTCGCTCCGTTGTCTCAATCAGTTTTGCAAATTCAGATCCCAAAGTCACATCTGTATTAGTGAGTCGCTCTGGGCATCTCTTCTTACACCCCCATGGATTTTCGTATCGTTTGAAGAAAAATACCAAGTGACACTAAGCAGTTCTTCTTTAAATGATATTTACTTATTTAGCAGGACTTTTAACTGGAAATTTTCCAAATAACTATACTTCAAGAATTTGTGTGTGTCTGTGTATGTGTGTGTAATGGGGTAAACTATGCTCTTCACTCGTGAAAAAAAGCATGTGCACACACATGCACAAAATAATGCGGAAGAAAGGGAAAGGAAAAGCATCCGCTTATGGATATGAAATGCAATTCTGAAAACTATTTTTATTTTAAGCCCTTGGAGAACGTTACGACATCAATGAATGTAATGCCATTTCTTACCATCTGTGAAATATAGGACCATGTTTATAGCGAGCGGAGAGAGAAGCAAACACAAAAGGAGAGAAAACAAGATCAGCGTGGGTCTGCTGCTGTGTGCTGCTGAGGTGGCCAAGGTCTGCTTGGGGCCGCAGGAAGGTATTTAACAAGAAGGCTGGAAAAGGAGGCTTTGGGTACTCCACGCTTCGTCAAAAGTAGGTTTAAGGTCCTGTTTTCGTTATGAAGGCTTTTGGCAAAGGCAGAGCTGATGAAGCCACTGGATTTCTTGTATCTAGTGGAGACGTGAGGGAGTCGATTGAAGTGTTTCCAGGTGTTTCTGGCTTCAGAGAAAACTCAGGAGAGTTTTCGGCTTGCCGGTGGTTTGTACGCTAGACTTGGGGTTCGCCAGCACTTGCTGCCCTCCCAGGCTGCTTGGGCAGCGGGTGAGGTTGTTCTGCAGCACGCACAAGCCCCGTGAGAGCTGATAGATCCTGGCCACCCCAAAAAGACAGGTGGAGCGCTCTAACCACCCAAGGCTTTGCTGCCAAAGCGCATGAGGGGTCTAGGAATGACCTCTGCAGACATAGTTCCAACCTCTGGTTTAGCTGTAATTGCACTGGAGAAGCAGCCACTCGTTTTCAAATCCCCAGCGGTGAGTTTGTGATCCAGGCTGTGTTACGTCTCAATATTAAGTAATGAGGTGGAATAACGTGGATGAGCATCATCTGGCATTAATACATTCGTAAGGCACTGGGTGATAAGTGGGTCCTACGCAGTGTTTCAGCAAAGACCTCGCCTTTGGATTTTCGTGGAGCTGATGATCTACAGAAAAGGGAATGTGCTCGAAACAATGGAAGTTATCTACAAGTATGTTCAGGAAGGCCTGGGGCTTTCAGATGCAAATACAGAAATATATTTAACATCTTGACTTCTATTCTTTTGTCATAATACAAAGTGGAGAGACAATGTTTAGTAAATGTTTACATCTTACAAAGGGGAGTTTTGCAAATTGCATTGTAGCTCTTTGGGAGGAACCAGGAAAGAGGGCAGGATGTTAACAACATAAAAAAGAATAGCAATAAAACCCACCCCTAATATTAATTGTCTAAGAGGAAATGCATATATCTCTCATCAGGACATTTCAGACTCTGCTTTGCATTGCTGGAAGCCTGAGAACACTAATCGGTTTTTGGCACGGAGAAGCAAGTTCTTGCATACTTGAAACATAACTCATTTACAGTTGTTTTGATGGATGCTTATAAGCAATATGGAGAACCTCCCAAGTCCCTTCGGCTTGCCGAGCACCAGAGCTAAGAGTGGGCCCAAGCCGCAGAGTTCAGATGTAGATCTGGCTCAGCTCCTTCACGTGGGAACTGGAGGGGGCTGCTCTGATTAAACATCTCCATTCGTTTTTGGTCCTAAGGTTGGCCGTGTTATGCAATGAAAATCGATCAACAGGTTTCCTTGTGAATTAATAACGCACCTGAAAGGATTCTCGAAGAATCGTTTGCACCAGCACCATGGCATGGAGCCATCAAAATAGCCCTTCAGCAAAGTGGCAACAGCGCACACTTCCTGAGGACGTGGGCACCGGGCATTGTGAAGGTCGACCTAGTGCTGGCAGGTTAAACGAAGAAGGGTGCCTCAGCACTTCAAGGCAGTCTTGGGAGGAAGGTGTAGCCCGGAGAGCTGCAGCCTGGTCCTCTTCCACCTTGAAACAGCAGCTGAGAGCCACCATGCGCTGGGGTCAGGTGCAGGCTCAAAAGCCGGGCAGCGACATCATGGGACCCGGGTGACGGGGCAAAGCATGGGCTCACCTGTAAAAATTAGCCACTGAACCCTCTGTGCGTATTTGTGCATACGTGTGTGTGGAGCGAGGTGGTACAACAGGTTTGTGGCTGCAGTGAAATCCTTCATCGCTGGCCAATGCCAGACATCACGTAAAAGCCTCAGTTGTTGATGTTATTTACTTAGACATGAGGCTTTGTTTCAGTTTCTCCCACAGACTGCTATCCGAAGAGGAGTTTGAAGATGAAGATCAGCAACATGACACTAGCTCTTGTGGAGAGTGATTTCTTCTGCCCAGACCCCAGCCCATTTCTCCTGGTGCCCAGAGAGCAAAACCCTGAGCAAAGTGGTCTCCATGGGCAGTTTCTCTTAGTGATGGGAATTGTTACGTTTCTGCCACATGATTTACATTTCATGCTGAGTAAAATCCTACAAAGTTGCAAAGAGTAACATTTTGGTTACATCGTGTTGTTGGGAGGAAAAGGAATGGGGTTATGAACTGTGTGACTGTCAAGGAGTCCTGCGTGTAACTCACAGTGTGGCTTTGTATGCGGAGGATGCAAAGATTTCTGCAGAAAGACTGGCAGTCCACTTGTGGAGATACAGAGGAATTGATGCCAAATGCTTCAGAGCCAGATTTTTTCTTTCCCACAGGCTACCTAAGTGCCTACACACCTTTCTCCTTCCAGGTGAACCGGAGACCTGGTCTTCATTTTCCTTTGTCGTGTAGCTCTCATGCTGTTTTCATAGCACGCTTGCTCCTGTTCTGCGTGTACCATCCCTATGAAACCCTGCAGAAGCACGTTCCAGTAGTTAGATAATACCTAAATTTTTTTCCCCAGTTTTTCTGTCTCTCTCTCTCTCTTTCTATTCCTTCCTTTCCTTTCCCTCCTTCCCCTTTCCCTTCACCCGTCTTCCTCTGAGCATCCGTTCTCCCTCCCCATGCACGGCTGCCCAACTCTGTCATTCATTGTGCTGCACATCTCTCCTCGTAGCTGGCAGGAGAACTGCAGGAGTCTCTTTCTGCTCCACCCTCGCAAGAGGTTTTGGAGCCCTGCAGGGAGCTGCAGACTTATTGCTCACTGACTTGTAAGGGCAGGTGAAGTGCTCTAAACTCCACCTAGTAGCGAGGAAGGCGGACGACCTGCTTGGCTGAGAGGCTTTGCAGAAGACAGGTCTGGAGGGAAGGAAACCTCGGAGCAGTCGGGGCTGTGCAGGAGGCTCGGGCTGAAAGCCCGGGACGCTGCCGGTGGGTTTGCCCACTTGTTTAAAATGATTGGTGCTTTGGTACTTAAACAAATCAGGCCAAATGGCTACAGTATTTAAAAAAAAAAAAGGATAGGACCATACAAAGGTTGTCACCAGCCTTTGTCTCATTTTCACGTTCATTATGGTGTTAACCTTAGCAAAAGCTTTCATCTCACGTCAGCCCAGGACAAAACCCGGACGCGGGCACAGAGTCTGGCTTCCACAATCAGTCCTGTAACACCGAGGAAAACTTGGGGCTGTCGAGCAGCTGGTGCCCGTACAGCAGCACTGCAGCCTTTTAGCGATACCAGGCTATCAGTGAGTTATGCCGGTCCTGTCAGCCCTCCTGGTGTCCCTGTTACTTCTCAGCCTTAGGAGACAAGCGGCAGGGTTTGCCGAAGGACCTCTTTTGCTCAGTGTGAAGGAAAATAACAAAACTGGCTGGACAGTTTTCTGAGGTACTAATGACCATCTCCACAAAAGTGTTTTCATAGTCTGTTAAAAAAAAAGGTTGAGAGTGACAATCATTTTCTTCTCCTCCTCCGCCCGCCCCTTCGCCCCACTTCTCTTTTTTCTTGCTTGCAAAAGAGTATAAAGTATTGAAAAAAGCTTAAAACCATAAGAAAAGGGGAAAGAGATGAAAACTTACCAGAGTCGCTTTATTCTCACTTGAATAACAGCAAAGGACTTTTATTTTTACTGTTATTTTTTTTTAATGAGGTTGCAAAAAACTTCTCCCAGTACAGTTAAAGGATAATCAAAAATGTAATTAATAATAGAACAAAATAAAATTCTAATAGTCCAGGGTGAATATTGGCTAAGACGCTCATAATCATATAAAACCTCCTCTGGGATCTTTCCTGAACACAAGTTTTCTCAGAGCGCCTTTTACAGCACAGCCAGAGCCTGCTGTAGCCACGCTGTGCCCTAACAAACCGGGAGTGAGCTACAGGATCTTTATCGAGTCACCAAAAATATTTTCTAACTTTTTCAGTCCACGAGATTTTTTTTTTTTCTTAAGGATCATCCTCCCAGGTACTGACCACGACAGGTCTTAGAAAGACTCGCTCACGTCGGGCTGTGATAATGTGGCAACTGGGATAAATAGGAGAAAGAGGACATTTAGGACATCTGACTTCCAATGTGATTGGGACCAGAGATTTTTTTTTTTTAATTGCATCAGGACAATATTTTCCAAATCTCCCAAATTGGCTTAAAGGCCTAGCATTTTTAAAAGCTATTGAATGTTTAGGCTTTGGCCTCCCTCTGATTTTCTGTGGGAGAATATCAAGTCAAATATTCAGAAGCATCACAGTTCTTTAGCCAAACTCCTTGTGGGTACTTGGTAGGTTTCCCTTCCCTGTTTCTAATTTGGTTTATACCCCAAAGCCAACTGGTTTTTGCTATTCGTTCTGTGGGTGGGAAAGCTTGTGAGAAGGTATGAACAGCTACACATCCCAGTCAAGCGATTTTCTTCTCTGAACTTTCCTGCATGCAAGGAGGAAATTCTTCTCCAAATCAACAGCATGTTTTCAGGCCGTTGTTGTTGTTGTTGTTGTTGTTGTTGTTGTTGTTGTTGTTGTTGTTGTTGTTGCTGCTGCTGCTGCTGCTGCTGCTGCTGCTGCTGCTGCTGATCTACAGCAGGAAATCTGAGTACCTGGAGAAGGTTCAAGTGCAGACTGAGCTTCAGGTCTCAGCTTGGACTGAACAGATATTAATAACAACTACAAATCTTTCACCAGCGCAGCTATCCTACGTGTTAGTAATCCATGAAATATCGTTTATTACTCAGAGACTGGTGTTCTGGTTGTTCTGCTCCATGGCACACGTACAGGATAAGTGATTCCTGCCAGTTTAGGGCAGCCTTCACCTCTGGTTTGTTCTCTGGTTCCCAGCCGAGGTTGCCGGCATGGGTGCCGCGGCCACCAGCCTCGGTCACATGCGTGCGTCTGTTTGTCAGGGGCAGGGTGCGGCCTCCAAACCCCTCCATTGTGGTGGTGGATGTTGAGCATCAAATGAGACTTGCAGCTATTAGCAACAGACGTGTTAGCCACAAAATGAGAGAGTTATGGGCAAGCTGGAGGGTCCCTGGGGAAAAGTCTACGAACCATACGCTAGTGAGGGAGCCAAGGGCTCCTGACCTCCTCCAAGTCATCCCACTTTCATGTCCATAATTACTGCCTGCTCATAGGCACTTGCTGTGATCCCACCTCTTCCCACTTTACCCAAGAGGAAGAGTTAGACTTCAAAGCCCTTCTCTCTCCTTCCTTGCTGTTGACTGTGTTTTGAGAAAGGTTTACGTTTCTTCTTTAGCGATTAGAGGGGAGCTAGTGATTTGAGCTAGTCCCTGGTGAAAGCAGGGCTCCGAGGCTCTGTTCTTACTCCTTCACTTGCCAGCTCACCAAGAGTGACCAGTCACCTCCTAAGAAATGGGCATCTCCTTTCCAGAGACAGAGGACAGTTGAGTCTCCATCTGACCTTGGTGGGAAGGCTGACTGTCAAGAAGGGGTGTAAAAAGTATGAGGATAACCTCTTGGGGTGAAGAGGCATTGAGGACTCTTCTGTGTCAAGGCTTACCCAAGCTTGCTTTGCTCAAGCCAGCTTGTTTGCTGTCACCCTCTGAAGCCCCCAGTGATGATCACTAAGAGGTTAATGGGCTTCATTGGCCACAGGTTTGGGTCGGTGTCGGAATTGCTGTAGCGATTCCCCAGTCTGGGGGATCATGTGCTCCAAACACAACAAAGACCACATAAAATAGCTCATTGTTTTTAATCAGACTGTATTTTGTGCTAACACCACAGCTTCTTCCTTCAAGAAAAGACTGGTGACCAAAACTTTAACTACATTTCCAAATTAAATTTGTTAAAACGCTGCCTCCAACAGGTGGGGGGAGCCCACGCCAACATTCAATTTAAAGTTCCACTCACTGCTGATGGTTTATGGCTGATAATGAATTTAGCAAGCTACTAGTTAGGCTTTGATGCTAATTATTTTAAGTATCATAAGTTCTGATTCACATGGCAGTAATCACAGGTCATTATTACTGACATTATTAGGTTAAGTTAAAAATTAGCTTTTAGGCTTAGAGCACCATGTACTAATACGCTCTGAAATGGAACACCTGTGTGATGCCTTAACAGACAACTGAGGGAAATTAGCCCCCTTAATTAAATGAGCTACAACTGGCCATTGTTTGTTGCTACACTGACAAAAAAATGGTATTTGCACCTTTAGACAGCCATTTTCTATAGCTGAAATGGGACACCGGTTGGAAAAAATGAGCCCAGGTTTTGCAAACCAGCAGTGACTTTCCTTTGAGATATTGTGGTCAGTGCCCCACACGCTCTTCCAGGAATAAGGTGAACCAGAAGTGATTTTGTTGGCTGGACTCTTAAATGGGCTAAAATGAGATCAGCAGAGCCGCATCCATGTACTGGCTTTGTGTTTTAGATAAACACACACGCAAATCCAGTTTTCTGACACAGCTTCGATGACAGGAGACAGAAAGCAGATTTTTTTCCTATCTTGGGGTTTCTGCAGGCAGGCTCCAGCCTGCACCTCTGCCGCGTCCAGCCGCACCACTGGCGTTCACGGAGGGATGAAGCAGTTTTAACAGGATTAGTTTTACTGTTGAGAGAGCTATGATAGCTGTGACTGCTCCCTTCACCCATGGTGCTTGGGGTCCTCCATCTCCTCCGCCAGCTCAGGGCAGGTTATGGCCATGCTGGTCCCTCTCGAGCGCTCCTGAGACCTTGAGACAGCGCAGAAACGCACTTGTCGAGAGGCACATCCCTCTGGCTGCGTGTCACACGGGTGCTTCGCAAGCGGCAGTTCCTTTCCAGGTGCAACGAAAGGTATGAGTTTTAATAGACGGCATTTTGAATAGGATGGTTATTTCCATAGAGACTGTTCCACTTCCTTTAGCTTAGGTTATCCGAGGTGTAGGAACAAGTACCTTGTTTAATTGGGAAGGGCCCGATATTTGCATTTCAATGGGACCCTCTAGGTATAGAATCCGGTGAAAAGCATCTGCAGGCGTGTTTGTGTGGGATTTTGATCCCTTTGCATCTCGCAAAGAATTGACAGATATTTAATTCCAAGAGGGAAGGAAGTATGATAATTTCCTCATCTCCAAATGTAAAGTTTCTTTACAAGGCGGAATGGAAAGCTTAAATAATTTGCCCAACAGCATAGCCCGAAATAGGACACAGATGCCAACCTCTAATCCTTACCTGCAGCCATAAGATCATCTTTCTTCTCTTGATCATAATGAAAACGCAGAAGCTGCTCGCGCTGTCGCGCAGGAAGGCAGGACGGGATGCTGCACCATGGGGACAGATTAGGATTATGAGGGGCAGCACCTGTGGGGGCCAGAGAAAAGCAAATGAAACAGTCACCAAACCAGTCTGCTTGCCGCAGCCCAAAGCGGACGCACTCCTCCCCGCCGACATCTGCACACGGGGTGTTCAAAACAGAGAGTGGGCTCTTGCCGGTGTGACAGGGCAGGAGTGTTTCGAATTCACCTCTTGCCTTTCAGACTGGGGGTTTTGGGTAGCCCGTGGTACCTTCTGGCAGGTCGCTGTTGAGACCTCTGGTAACACAGGTGTGGAGCTGGTGCGGAAAGTCCTACAGTGTTTTCCCAGCATCAGTTCCACCCAGGAGCTGAACAGCCGTGGTTTCCCTGGGTTTGTTCTTGGTGTGTTTGGGGGTCTTTCCTTCTGTTTTTTTTTCTCCAGAGCCTCCAGCCAGACAAGATGAGCCTGGTTCTGTAGCACATGTTTTGGTACACATCCATTTAGAGAAATATCTATTTTTCTCCTCCACCTGTCCAAAATAGGGTAGGGGTTGGCTTTCTTTTTGGGATGAGCCTAAAAAAAAAAAATTAAAATAGAATCTCCCCCTTCTAAAAATTGTGTCCAGCTGAAAAGCTATCTTGCATCATCAATATGCACTTAAATTTACAAACCCAGTCTGGATTGTCCTGATAAATCTCTTGAAGACAACCAGGACAAAAAAGGGGACTATTCAATTGAAATTGTAACAAGGAAATACACAAGAACACCTAGAATATGAAACACCAGAACTGCAAAACTGAGCTAAAGACTTAGTGTTTGGATTTTGTGTCTGGAAATACCAGCAGATCCCAGTTTATTAAGTTCTGAAAAGGAAAATAGTAAGTAGATCCAGGCTTTCAGTTATAAGTCTCAGAGCACTTCACAAATGTGCTAAGCGTGCAATCGCTTTTTTTTTCCTCCTTGAGAGAAAGAGATGGGGAACTCCAGCAGTGAAAAATGTGCCAGTGCGACACAGCCACAAATGCATCTCTTCGAATCTCGCTCCATTGCTTTTGCTGCTGGGCTACACCGAAGTAATTAGTTGGTTGCCAGTGGTGTATCTGGGTATAAACAGAATTCGCTCCATCACCCAGGAATTGTGGGTGGTGGGAAGTTCTGGCTGATGGGGCTGTGGATTAAGTGTGTCGGTGCTGGAGGATAGGGTGTTCCTGTGCAGAGAGAGCCCTCGACTTAGGAATTTGCTCCTCACAAAGGTATGCCAAAGCCCTGAGGCTTCCTGCATTTAGGGTGTGATGTAAGATACAGCTCTTTGTTGAGAGCTTTTCTCCTGACATCCTTGCAAGCCAGGCAGATGTGTGGATATCTCCTAGTAGTTACCTCTGGAAGGAAACATTATTGGATATCCTAAGGGGTAAACAGTGCTCAGAGCTGAATTTAGAAGTGTTGTCTCTGTTTACTCCAGTTCTGTATGCGCCGCTCACTATTTTGAGGGCAAAGGACTCATGTTTTATTAGCAGTGGCCAGTTTTCAGTATTGACTCCCAGACCTGCAGAGGTGTCCTCTTTGAAATCCAGAAGAATGAGGAATTTGCCAAGACTTCAGGTTTCACTCCAGCCCCAAAGCTCAGATCAGAGTCAATGAAGGCACTTCCAAGGGGAGATGGGAATGGAAGTGCCATGGAATGGCACTGGGAATGGCATGGGGCTGATGCTGGGCTCCATGCGCAGCCCTACCCCAAAGGCCAACTCTTGGCCAGGAGGCATTGCCCCATCAGCTCCTTGTAGCCAGGAGAGCTGGAAGCAGATCAAGCTGATGGCCTCCCCTGATGACCGCAAGCAGCCATGACCTGCCAGGACAAGGTGAGCACACCCTGCACAGGCCTTGTGCTGCCACTCACCTTTGCGGGTGTCCCTCGTCATTGCTCTCATCCTCCAAAAGCCACGTCTGCTCTGTACAGGCACCTTCTGCTTTTGAAGGGTGTTAATCAGGCTTGGAGATGACTGTTTCTTCTGTAGACTCTTTGGTGAGTGACAGAGTTCCTTGTCTGTGATGAGGGAGATACAAAAGCCGCTGACTAATGTTGTGCATAACTTCATGTCTCCCTGTACTCGCTCCCTTGGCTTGTTTGCTTTGTTTAGTTTGTAGTGCAGGACAACTGCTTCTTATTAATCTCTGCATTGCATTTTCCATCCTGCAATTTTCGTCCAAGTTTGGGAGCTCTAGCAGCTGCTGCTGTGTACATAATAATAATGATCCTCAAGTATTTAGTCCTAGACTTTTTAAGCATCTTTCTTTCTCTTGTCTTTAGAAAATGCTGAATTTTTCATCACTCAAGATGAAATTTTACCTAGAAGTAGTTTGGTTTTTGATGGGTTGTTTGGAGGGATAAAGTCTTTAGTCCAAGATGGAGTTGAGGGAGGAGAGGAAAAGAAGGGATAGACAGATAGATACACAAGCAGAGGGATGCACCCTTTCTTAGCCCCATATTTCTGTGGATGAGTAGGCACCAGCCTGGTGTCTGGCCTGCCAGTTTATGTGGGAATTCAGGGTCCAAGCAATGACCCTGCTTGACTGAGATCAGTGACTTGGCCTTGGGTTTCCACCTCTCACAGGCAAATGTCCTGTTTTGAGGGAAGAGGGGACCCTTGCTCTCTCAAAATCTCACAGCACAACTAATGTTGCACGCTCAGAAATCCTCCTAGCTGGAGTTTTATTTTCTAGCTAATGCTATTTATATCAACCTTTCCCTTCAGCTGTAACCGGGATAGGATCAAAGCTCTGGGAGCAGAGATCTGTCATTACACAGGCTATGAATTCTGTATTCCTACCTCAGATTTTGATTCAATTTGGGGGTTGTGTGGAATTCATCTAAAGCCAAGTGGTTTTGGATGTCAAAACCATAAAACAATTTTCCTGTTTCATGTGACGCGGGTGTATAATAATATATTTGGCCTTTCCCCTAGGTTACCTAACCATGGGCTGTGATTCACCTCAGAGGTTTAGCTGCCCTTTTACTGGACCTATGCTCAGTTTCAATTTTTGTAATGAACGCAAAGTCCAGACAATGCTTCTGCCTTTCAGGTTCCACCAAGAGCACTCCAGTAGCTCCGCTAGTTAATATTAAAATCTACTTACTGCCAATACAACACTAATGATCTGTACTTCAAGGGCACCTTTGATGTGATGATCTCAAAGCAAATCAGTTAAGGATTATCCCACACCCATGCTACGGATGGAAACATTGAATGTATGGAGAAAGAAATCCTAAAATCACTGGCAAACTAGACGTGAAATTCTGTCCCGGTGAGAAAGTCAGCTGTATCAATGTTTGGTTTCTTCCCCAACCAGAAGAACAACATTTTGCTATTGTAGATGTGTTTGTGGAACAT
The DNA here is from genome assembly GCA_013401315.1 of Balaeniceps rex. Taxonomy (NCBI): domain Eukaryota; kingdom Metazoa; phylum Chordata; class Aves; order Pelecaniformes; family Balaenicipitidae; genus Balaeniceps; species Balaeniceps rex. The sequence continues at coordinate 124,977 of VYZW01062960.1, forward strand.
AATATATGAGAGAAAAAAATATTCCCGGAAAATGTCACAGCATTTAGTTGTGTATCAGTCAGATTCAAAATCAGGCCAAATGACATTATTCCTCTGGTGCTGGGTGCTGTGTGTTCCCCTCTTGGTCCTCTGCGCCGCTGGACTCCAGGATGGTGCCTGCTTCTGAGGTTCGGCAGCCTGCCTGCAGTCAGGGGTGATGGAGGCGCACAGTGTCCAAACGATTATTGGTGTTATGGCATCTTTGGCTCTTTAATGCTATAGTGAGTCAAAGTCAAGTACTTAATTTTAAATTTTCCATACAGAAAAGAGACCCCAAAGAAACCTTTCCTGAAATTTGTCCCTGAAAAAAAGGTGAGCTCCACTTGCACATTGCAAGCAGCAGTCTCCATGTGTACTGTTACAAACCTGACATAAATCAGAAGGCGTTCGCAGTACTCAGCTGGAATCAGGCTAAGGAAAGAGCTATGTATCACTTTATTTCAGAAGAGCCTCACTGTTTATTAGGCCACGTACAGCCGCTGCACACAGGTCCCTCTCCGGGAAGCTGTGACTGCTCACACAGTGGTGGAAGGCCAGCCTGGAGGCACTGCCCTGTTCCAAGCCCTGTGCTGGTGGGATTTGGCTCACAGGTCATTAAAAGAAGACAGATTATGGTCAGCGTTGGTTCTGGCCTCTCCACAGGGTGGTCGTTTTTGGCTGAGGAGGCACATAAACCATTTCTGATTAGATTGAGTGTTCTTGTCCTCGTCTGCATCCCTGAATGTTTGCACGCACGGGGATAGACAGTTGGCCAACCAAGAAGGGTGAGAGCCAGTGTTGTAACTGAGTACATTGCCTTTGATAAGGTCAGCACCAGATTTTTGGTGCGGTGCATGTAAACTCCGCAGGATTAAGCAAGGAAAAGCTTTTCCGCCCATGTTATGGTTTGTCCTGAGCACTGGTGGTAGTGGGACTTATACCCCCAAGCCCGTTTGGAAGCATTTAAACAGGCAGCTGCGACAGCAGAAGGGGGAAATGGCTTCTCTTCAAACGCTCGAGGCAAGGATTACTTTTCTGCAAATTGCCATAGGATGTGATGTTTCTTTAAAGCTCACGCCTCCTTAAACACATGCGTGCCTTTCTGAGGGACGAATTTCCCTCCACATTGCTAGTTAGCCTTTCTTGCAGTGCAAGTCGGGGACTGGAAAATCTAGGCAGTTTAATGGAAACAGTCCCTAAAGCCGAACAGATTCTCCAATTTGTCCTGTTGGGCAAACATCTGCATGCGAACAGAGGCTTCTGCTTTAATCTCACCCTCTCGGAAGGTCTTGCGTTTCCGGGTTATCCTTTTATGTGAGTCATAGTTTTCATCTATACAAAGAGAAGCTTTAAACTGCCTCAAGTGAGGTATTTTTCCAGTACTTTAGCACTAATTAATCATTAAAGTGCCAAGATCAAAGGGTGGGGAACGACAACGTTGGTATGTTCTTATGATCACATTGTGGCCGGTTCCTCTCATAAATACTGGCATTTTGTGAGTTTCAAATCAAATCTCCCATGGAGAATGATTTGGCAACAAGATGGTGGGCGGCTTTTCTTTGCATCTGTCAAAAGTAAAGGGAGCTTTAACTCCACAAGGAGCACGGTGTCAGCCCCACAATAAAAAAGCCAGCTATTACCTCAAGCACGTTGGCACCCGAAGGTGCCAGTGATTTAGGCACGGACGTAAAAACCCAACCTCACGGAGTGCGAGACAACAGTCCCTGTCCTGAAGATCTGGTAGCTCAATCGGGCAAGCAGCGGAATGGCTGGAGCCTAGAGCCTATTTCAAGGGTAACTTAAGGCAGTGAAGGGTGTAAACCTCACTGTAAGCCAATAAGACTTACCATTTAAGTGCTTAAGTTAATTCTGAAAGCCAAGCTTTTAAAATAATGCTGCCACTTTTGAAAAAAATGTAGCCTAAGGACATGACTGCAGTGAAGCACTAGCCTCAGTCTTAAATGGCTGCGGCTGTTGTCGTCTCACCTGAAAGGCCAGCGCTTGCATTTAATGATGCTTTCAACCGTAGGCAGCAGCGGGCATGACAGAGGTGTGGGCTGGTGTCTGGGCTTTGCCTTTAGTTACGCCGATAACCTGCACCCTTCCCCATAGCTTGGCCTTCTGTGTCTCTCCCCGATAACCTGCACCCTTCCCCATAGTTTGGTCTTCTGTGTCTCTCCCCGATAACCTGCACCCTTCCCCATAGTTTGGTCTTCTGTGTCTCTCCCCGATAACCTGCACCCTTCCCCATAGTTTGGTCTTCTGTGTCTCTCCCCGATAACCTGCACCCTTCCCCATAGCTTGGTCTTCTGTGTCTCTCTCCTGCGTCTGGAGCAGGTGAGACGTGCGCAGGGGAGCAGCAAGCCAGAGGTGAGGCTGGGGTTGAAGGAGAGGCAGGGCAAGGCAAGCACAAGCCGGCGACACAAGTAACCAAGCATCTGTAAAACTAGCGGCTGATAATGGTTGTCCTAGAAACAGATGGAATGGAGCAATAGTAGTTCTGAAATGTCTTTTTTTCCAGAAAATGGGATGTTTGAAAAGGCCATTATTCCTCCTTAAAAAAAAAAAAAGAAAATTATTTCCTTTCTTTTTTTTCTTCGTTCTTTCTCTTGTGGGAGGCCTGGGACTTGACAGCATGGGCTCTTGTCCAGCATTTGTTCTGACCTAGATTTTGATCTCTGCTTTTTTCCCCTTACCTTCTGCTTAGCTGGCTACTACCTCTTCAAGACATGCATATAATCTATAAAACATTTGTGTTTCCCATTAGTTTTCCTTTCTATTTTCAGGAGATTCTGAAGACTCTAACAAATTTCAATTACAATGACCATAAATGCTTTGGGCTGCTAGGGCGATCGAAATAATTGTAATCAGCGAGGGAACTTGCTAGACCATTTAGTAAAGAGAAGTGAGATATTAAAAAATAACAAAACAGTGAAAAATGCTGTAGATTAATCAGCGCTTGTCTTCTCAGTGGGCAGCAGCAATTCGCAATGCCTTCTCTGAGAGCACTGGAGAGCTGGCCCACCTGAATTAAACCCTTGAAATCAAGTAATTACTATTGCAGTACAGCCTCAAGCCTTGAGCATGGTTTGGGATCTTCGGCGCTGGGTGATGTGCACGTGTGTATGTAAAAGACAGTCCCTATCCTGAAGCGTTTATAGTGGAAAAATACACAAAGCAGACATAGAAAGGAGGATGATGTGGTTTATGGTCCCTACTTTCCAGTTGGTGATTGGAAGCAACAGGGAGACTCTGGTTGACGTCACTTGTGAATGTGGCCTCCTTCTTACTGATCTCTTTTAGCTGTCCTATCCCCAGTGATCCCTGCTTTCCTGTTGTTCAGTGCTCAGCTGCTCGGCCTGTGGAGTGGAGATGTTACAGTAAACACAAAGGTACGGAGAACCAAACCTGCAGTTTGCCCAAGGACAAACAATTGAGCCTGAACCTCGGACTGAATGAGAATTCAAAGTTTTAAAATCATCACTTGATTTAGTTAAATGAGTTGAAAGAGTACAATGTGATGCTTAGCTCCATTTATTTTACTGTTGCCTCCTATTTGACAAGGCTCAGTCTCCCATGTCCCGCTTGACGCTTGGAGACTCGCGGGAGGATGTGGATGTCCGGCATGAAGTTCAGAGGCTGCACAGGGTCCCTGCATCTGGAACAGTCCTGCTCAGCTCACAAATGAACGTTTTCAGGCAAAAAGAAGCTGAGGGTGGAGGACATTTCTCATACATATCCCACAGTACTGGTTGGGAGATGTGATGTTCACCCTGAAATTTCAAACTGATGGTCGATCTGATGCGGTTGAAGTTGGAACCAGCTGTTGCTAAATTGTGTGGGGGCCATCTTCACGAAGGTGATTTTTCTACTGTGTTGAATTTACAGACTTTGCCCACCAAACCCAGATGTGGCTCAGTACCCAGGGAACAGTGCTGACTGAGCAGAATGGAGACGCTGGCTTGCGCTGGTTTGGTTTTCATGTGCCTATCAGAAATATTAACCCAGAAGAATAAACTTACCGTGCCATCTTGTTCTGCAACAGCAGTTTCTGATTGCGATCTGTGTGCTGTTGTAAAATGCATTTTACATGAAAGGTTATTATTCTTATGCATAGATGTGTGCAGGGCTTTACTTTTGTAACCCACTGGTGGCGGCAGATCAAAAGTAAAGACAAAAAGAAGGAAAAAAACCCTACCACCCCGAGAACACTGGTAACAGTAAGTGAGGCAGCCCGTGTTATTGGAAGAGCAAAGGTTGGTGGGATCCTGTGCTAAGTAAAATGTGGAGGTTCTTGATAACCTGTGCAGTTTATTGACAGGTTAAAAAAAACTCAGTAGGAAGAGTGCTTATCTATTCCAGCTTCTCAGAGCTGGAAACACCATCTTTCATAGGGGAAGGCAGACCAAGCTATTCCCTGCTAAGGTTATAACAGCTTGGTTGTCACATCAGTATGCTGCAAAGGAGCATGGGCTTTTCCAGAGAGGAGGTCAAGGACCGGAGCGAGTTGAGCTTCTCCAGAGCATGTAGCTCTGGCCTGCTGTCTTACCTGGGCCTTCTGCAGCTAAGCAAGTCCCTTTGGGCAGGTGTTGGTGAGAATTTCTAACTGCGTGTGCCACTCATGGCATGGCTGGAGCAGCACTGGCCAAGCCTCTGCCAAAAACATGTCTCAATGTATGCGCTGAGGAGCAGCAAAGTGCAACACCATTGTTCAGGCAGCCCTCAGCAGCAAGCACTTTTGTTTGGTTGGTTTTTCCCTTTTCCTCCCCTCCAAAAACTCAAGTCAGTGACCAACAAGACATGCGTGTGCGTACTGCAATTCCTCCTTGTTAACGTAAGAGAAGGACAAGGTGAGTGTGCAGTCCCACCGCCCTGTCTCTGTCTCCTTTAGGTGTGCTGCACCACCCAGTGTAATTCATATGCTAATCTTGTTTGATGATCCAGAAAGAATGTTTCAAGAATGTTTCATCCCTCAGTAATTGTGTTAACCTCTCCTGGCAACAAAAAAAGGGGAGGTAATGAAGTGGTATTTTCAAAGAACATAAAACCTAGACAGCCCTTCTTTCGTTTGAGAAGGGTTAGTAGGCGTATGGAGGACTTCTCCACATGGCTCTGCACTTCATCTGCGACTTGAAAAAAAAAACCCCAACCTCGTGGGATACTAATTCAGTCCTTGGTTTCTTTCTTGTATCAAATGCTGCCAACTGTGCCTTAAATTTGGGCCAGATGCATGATGGTTTTATGATGTGATACTGTTAGGAAGTCTGGGTTGAATATAGCAGAGGCTCTGCTAATGGGGCTGCTCCTTTAGGGCAATGGTACGACGCTGGCGTGGGACGCTTGAGCTATTTACTCTCTGCCTCTGTGGGAATACGTCTTCAGCAGAAATTAATGGTTGGGTTTACCAGGGTGGATAAGATTACCGGGGCTGATTGGGTCTGTTAGTGTGGCGAGAGGAGCAAAACACTTTCTGATGCATTGGGGTTTGGGGGAGAGCCTTCCATGTCACCCTTATTTGAGGAAAAAGTGTCAGGTTTTGTTCAGGTTCATTCCTGAAATATTTGTGTGCTGCTGCAGGCCCTGCATTCATACATTGCCAGGGCAGGCCCTCTCCTTGTCCGAATGGACAAGGCAAAGAGGGATTACGCTCATCTCGGAGTCAAGGGGTTTCATTACCCACCACAGCAAAGACGTGGCACGACTGGGCTTGGAAGCAGCACAGCTCACAAGTCCAGTTGAGCGCACAGGACTATCTTGCAACTGAAACCTAATCACAAGACTGTCCTGTTCCTTTCTGATCACGTCACGTCCCACAAGCTTTGTGGAGGATCAACCAAATCTCCCGTGTTTTCATTTACTAAGCTCAGTCAAGTGATACAAAAACCAGGTCGCTTTTTCTGCCAATCTGAATTTGCAGTGATTAAATTGTGCTGTTGTAGGGGGTTCCTTTTCATGGCCTGATATTAATAATTAACAGTTAATATGCTTAGTAATCTTAAGGAAATATTTGGTAGTCTTTGCAGCTACTTAGCTAATAGGAATTGGCATAATTCCTTTGAATTCGGGTGCTGTAACTCGCTGTTGTCTCCTCTTTTTGTTCTCTTTCCTAATAATCTGATCGCTGTCTTCACATCGTGGCGAAATTTTCTCTCCTTTACCTAACATTTCTTTCCCAGTGAGAGCCCAAACTGCTTTGTTGTCACCTGTTCTTAAACCTGCGTGCTGATGCAGAGATGGAGGAGAATGATTGAGATAGCTTATCAAAAACGCGGGCCAGGCATGACGGCAGGACCTCTGTGCATGTGTATGTAATTTAAACAACAACAACAAAAGTCTTCCAATGCAGTGAGTGCGTTATGCAGTGAGTTCCTCAACTATAAAACTTCCCATAGAGATGAAACACTCATTTTTACGGTGCGGGAGTTTGGGGGCCGAGTGAGTGAGGCTAGCTCAGTACTCGCCTGTTGAACTACGTGTGCTTGCCCAGGGCTCGTTCACCTCCTGATAAACCCCCAGCAGTTGTTGATGCAGGGCTTTACAGCGGGGAAGAGCCAAGAGGTGTGGGGTAATTGTTTTAAATGCAAATTATTGGGCTTCGTACAGGACTAAATGGCTGAATTCTACGGCTAACGCAATGCAGGATGGCAAATTATGATGCTAGAAGTTTGATGTACTGAGGATAAACCGTTCCAGTGCAACATAGAGCATTTTTTCTGTGCTTTTCATAAATACAAATAACTTGAAAAGTTCTCTACGCAAGAAAGCAGCACAGCAGTTACTAAAAATTAAGGGAAATACAGTCAAATATCTTCAAACAGTAGCATAAAGCTAGTAACTTAGGACTCAGGACTGAATTCAATCTCCAGGTGTGATGCAAGAACTCTTTGTAAGGCAATTACATTTCTGCCTAAGATTCTTCCAGTGAAAAAATACTTTTACAGCAAAAACATTTAAAAATATTGCAAATATTACAATTTAGCCCCTATTTTTTATTTGTCTTGAGGCTCTGTTAGCTGAGCAGCCACGGTGCTGATGGACTCAAACTTCTGCACACTCACAGAGATGATCTCTGGGGGTGTCAGCCATCGTTGTGTTAGCGTGCCTGAGGTGGGAACGGCAGAGCCCATTATCCACAGCTCATGTCTTCTTTATCCTTTCCATTTGCCTTGTCCTCAAATCCCTGTTCAAGGAGGCCATCAATGACAGGAGTGGAGGTAGCTCCTCTCTGCGAGTCTGCCACCAACCCTTTCATTTCTCTTTCAGCCCAGGTGTGTGAAGCTCATCACACAAATGGGGACCTTCTCCCTCCACGATGGCGGTGCAGTTGTTTCTCTGCTTTGCTGGCTCCACCTCTCAGCCGCTTCTTGGTGGGTGGCCGTACTAAGCTGCTGACGAGAGAGGGGGCGATAGGCATGCGCTCCATTTTATAGCCAAGGCACTGCGATCCTCTAGGCGCAGACCTATGTTTCCCAAGAAACAGTCACGAAAAATCATCTCTCGCCCATTGTAGCAATCCCTACATTAAGCATTAAGTTCGCCTTTTTCTCTCCCCAGATGTGCCCCTGCCTTGCTGGTCCAGCTGAAGGGCCTGGTGGCTGAATTGAGCCATTTTCCCCGTTTCTTGACTCCTCCTGCTGCCATGGTCTCGGTGGGACCAGAGCTGCCACACACTCCCATCTCCAGCGTGCCCCTGCTGCTGAAGGCGCAGGTTGAGGGCACAGCTGGAATGGGGATGCTTCCTCACTAGAGGATTAAACCCTCCTTGGTCCTGATGCTGTATCAGTAATAAAACCTAGTCCAAGGCAAGTCATATTATACTAGGAAAACTGTGTTTTTCCTGGATATCTGTGCCTATGCTGGAAGAACGGTACCAGAAGCTATGGCAGCCAAAGCCATTAACTTTTCTTTTTTTTTTTTAACCTGCTTAGTCAATAAATGCTGTGATAAACTCAGCGAAGTTGCACCACGATGCTGGGCTGTGCTGTGCCAAGCTGGTGCAGTACCAGCTGAATATCTGCTGAGTATCTGCTGCAGGGACCCCGGCAGCAGCAGAGCTGCTACCGAGAGGTGTCAGATTTACTCGATGTTGAGATGAGAGTGGGTTTCGCAGGATGGGGCTGCGGAGCGCGCTGTAGCCGTACCAGCAGGGTCTTGCCTGAAGCCCTGCCCTCGCAAACACTTACGCCGTAGCAGACGTGAGATACGACGTGGCTGCTTTCCAAAGCGTGGAATAGGAAGACATGGAGTGGGTGTGTTATCATTTCCCTGACCATTGCAGGTGCAAAGAATTCAGTAACGATATTTGCTCTGGAGCCAAATTGCTCTCAGACTCCCTCCTATGTTTATTCAGTTGAAGAGAATTACCCAGCTTTTCTGCTGCGCAACAATCACAGGGTAAGAATTCCCAGACGGGGTATTTTTCTTTCTTTTCTTTTATTCCCTTTTGAAACATGTGTCTAGACAAGTGACAGGCAAACCTCAGATTGTTTGGTTGCATATTTGAAAGGTACCTGAATGTTTCCTCCCTCAGTCCTTCCCCCTGAATGCATTCAACCTGCCTCGGTTCCTGGTAATTGGGCAGAGAGCCTCAAGAGAGCAACTTGTCTTGTGAGCTTTTCATCTCCTCCTGGTTTTAAGGAGTTCAAAGACCTCTCAACCATAGAGCTTTTGCAAATACTTTGCTCTTTGGATTTCTGGTTCTGTCTCGAACCGAGAAGCACAAGGAAGCATGAAATGGTTAAAAAAAAAAAAAAAATATATATACACACACACACCCCCAACCCTCCAGACTTTAACAGAACAGAAACGTGCTCTTCATTCAAATTAAAAATGCAAAGAAGCTGCTTAGAAGAAGTTTGAGAAAAGGAGAATGTTTGAATCCATTTTTAAGCTCATTTAGACCAAGAGCTTCCAGCCAGCAGCACGCTGCCCTGAGGTCTGTGGCAGGTGACACTGCAGGCGGTCCGTAGTCCTGTGAAATGGGCCACAGAGGACATTTGACTAGTACAGACCTTGGTGGTGGTTGTAGGCTGTTTGCTGAGCTGAACGAAGGCAGTTAGTCAAATCCATTTGATTTCAGTGGGATTGCACATGGATGAAGAAGTCTATTGCAATGGTGATGGCAACCTTTTCAGTACTTGGATCAGTAAACATTTTCCTGCTCTAAAATAATGACAGAGTCAGGGATATTTACTGGAAACAGTTAAAAAATAACTAAGGCTAAGTGAAGGCAATCAAGAGCCTCTTACATTATCTGTCAGTCCGTTTTATTACCTATTTGTCCAACCAGCGATGCAGATGGTCCTACCCTCTGAGCAATGAATTACCAAGTGTTTATGGTAAAGTTTGTCCCGTTTATACTACGTCATCTTTTTCAAATTTTTTTTGGATTTGGGTTTTACTTTAGTAAGGCATCTCAGGAACATGCTCCACCTCAGCTGGGTCACTGCTCTCAGGTTTTGGGCAGCTCCTGTTGCACTTCTTCTGACATGGAGGTAGGAAGGGGGTGGGAGCAATCTGGTTCAAAATGCATAGATTTGGTGCGGCTCCAGTCTCTCCACCACCCCACTGGCTTGGTGCTGACACACTGTAAATACCTGAGACGAGCCAAAGCACCTAACTTAGTGTGGGAGTGGAGGTTCACTGCAATAAATTAGGGAGGAATAGTGAAAAATCACTGCTTTCTGCTATCCAGCAGTTCATTTTTGTTCTTATTTTTCAGTTAGCAATCTATTAAAACATTATTGCAAAACTCGACTCTTCTCTCCAGAGTCAATAACATCCCCTGTGCCAGGTGGTGTAATAATTCAAAATAGGGCAGACCTAGGAGAGAGTGAGATTGGGTTAGGAAGCAAACTCCGAAACTCCAACCCCACTGCAGCTGGTTCCTTACTGCTAATGGCTGAGTAAGGGGAAACCCAATATTGCAGCTCCACAGTAACACTGGAAGATTATAATTGCCATTCCATTCGGATTTTAACATGAAAAAAAGTATTTCGTTGGCTTGATAAATTCCACGCGTCCTTCCCACCTGTTTCCATTTTAATGCAAAAATAGAAACAGTCTCGTTCGTATCTTGTTTCCAAGTTGGCAGGAGAAGTCCCTGGGTTGGTTGGTAGTGCTGTAACTTATCAGAATATGGTGTAGCTCAGTCTCTACTTTACTACTTTTTTCTTCTCCCGCTAATGTATTGAGTACTGAGCTGGTTCTCCAGTTAGTGTCGACTGGCAAAGTCCTGCCTCTTGTTGGAGAAGAGAGCCCAGACCCGTAGCTAATGCACATCACCACAAAGTTGGGTGATGTTACTAAGAAAACATTCTGTAATAAGCAACTCAGAGTTGCTCGGGGAGGAAGAAGAGTTTGGTGTACTGTAATCACAGGGTGACTTTGAGACACAGCTGTGTTGTAGCCATAAAAAGGGAAGTGCAGTCTAAGGGGACCGATGAGATGGTGACAGCGCACCAGGCACAGGTGAGAGCTCAGCCTGAACACTTTTTTGCTCACCAAGAAACAAGATGAGCTGAAGCAGGAGCAATAGCAGAAGTGTTTTGATGAGATGGCAAGGACCGCCGGGCCTGTCCTGGGAGAGGAGACTGGGAGGGAAGAGTTGAGAAATGCAGTGGCTGAGATTTCTGCCTATAAATATGTCGTCGCTAAAAATTAAAGAAAGAAAAGAAGAACTCTTTAGGCAAAGGGGTGCAGTGGTATGAGAATGATAATATAAACCACCAGGGATGGACTTAGGCTGGAATTAGAATCATAGAGTCATAGAATCATTAAGGTTGGAAAAGACTCTAAGATCATCTAGTCAACCCAACACCACCATGCCTACTATACCATGTCCCAAAGTGTCACGTCTACGTTTTTTTTTAATACCTCCAGGGATGGTGACTCCACCACCTCTCTGGGCAGCCTGTTCCAATGCTTGACCACTCTTTCAGTAGAGAAATTTTTCCTAACATCCAATCTAAACCTCCCCTGATGCAACTTGAGGCCATTGCCTCTCGTCCTATTGCTTGTTACTTGGGAGAAGAGACCCACACCCACCTCACTACAACCTCCTTTCAGGTAGTTGTGGAGAGCGATAAGGTCTCCCCCAAAAGGTTTCCCAACTACTGGTGCTAGCAAGCACAGACACTCCACTGCTGTGAATCTTTTCTTGCTTAAGCTGGAAGGCCCAACAGGAATCACGCCTGTGGGCTCTTAGCAGATGTTTCTCGGTTTGGAAAAGGACATCAGAAAAACTGTTTATCAGGGAAAAAAATAAGGATTATATAAGAAGTGTGTTTCTGCCTAAGAAATGCATGCTTAGACCAAAATAATGCAGGTAACAACAAAGAAATGATAATGCTTTCGGGGAAACCAGAGGGCAGAAGTTGCTGTGTGTATTTGCCTATATCACATTCAGATGTCCAGGTTAGCGCAGAGGGCTGCTCAGAAAGGGTGTTCTTTGGAGAGGTTAAGGCATGGGTGACATCAACGTGCCTGGTGCTGTAACGCTCTTCCTTGAGTGTAAATACAAGCTGTGCACTCCCCAAAATGCATTCCTGTAGGGCCTGATTTCAACCTGCCCACGTGTGATGTGGGGAGCGGGTGGGAACTGAAGGTCGCTCTGAGAGTAAAGGGGTAGAAACGTGCCCCTGTGTGTGGGGAGGTACCCGCGCTACTGCTCGGCCTCAGAACCGCCCCGTACCTTTCTCTGATGCAGGAGCAGGCAGATGTATCATGCAAGGATGACAGCAGCTAAGTAACAGCGCAACCCCCCCAAATAACTGTCCTTATTTGAGTGTTACCGACCCAAGGGGAGCCACTGTGCTGCCCTGGCTTGAGGAGCTGTTTCATATACAGCTTGTCAACATGGAGAAAGTATTTTTTTTTAAAACTGTGGGTGATGTCAAGAATAAAAGACTTTAGTGAATAATCCTAAATAAGGAGCGAACGTTTAAACAAAGAGCCACTGTGGATTTACAGACAAATGCATGAATTGGCCCGTTGTAAAATGGACAGCATTTTACTCAAGGGTGCAAGGGCCACTTCCAGTCTTTCGAATTTCCACCAAGATTTAGAGGCTAAGTGCTAAAGAAGATAAAGGAGAGAGATGTTAATCAGCGATGGGATTTCATCTGCCTTGAGAGTTTCGATAGGGTGGAAGCATTAGCCCATCTTCGGTGCACCTGGATGGGCTTCAACCCTCAGATCACTGTCCTGCAGCTGATGAAAGACATACATAGCAGAACAGATCTGCTGGGAAAATTTAGCTGGCCAGTCCGAAAGTCCTTTGCACCTCCATCCCCTCCCACCCAGTTAGCACGTTAACCCTCCCTTTCTTTGCAACTGTGCACAAAAATAATGGCTCCAAGCATGGCAGCATGTTGGTGTTCCATAGAGTGAATGGGCTGTGCAATTTCTATTGCAGCATAGGAACACTGCTTGCTTTTATGCTTTAGAGTCAATGAGAAGGAAAAAAAAAAAAATAGCCCTGCCTTAGTTCTTTGGCAGAAGAGCAATAATTTCAATGCCCCCCCCACCCCCACATGCTTTGCTGCGTTACAGGCAATGGTGTTGCTTGGAATGAAATGCCACAGCTGTGAACTTTGCTTCGTGTTAGACAGGAATGAAATGTTCTCTCCTTCACTTCTGTTTGCAACACAGGCGACATGATTTCGGGTTACATTACCTGAGTGAGCAACATCCAAATTATTTGTCCAGACATAGTGTAGCAGGGCAAAAAAAAACTAAAAAAACAACCCACCCAAGAAATCTGTGGTGTAACTTCAAATATGTATATGAGTATTTCCATGCTTGCAGCTCTCCTGTGTAGGTGTCTAGTGATTCCCACTGATTATCTAACCATATGTTTTATTTTTCTCTTTTTTTTTAAAAAAATAAATGATTCAACACATTTTTTGTGGCATGTTAGTTTGGCTAAAATAACACATGGGCTTATCCTGCTCTGATTGAATTTAATGCCACCATTCCCGCTCACTAAACTGATTCAGGATTAGGCCCCCAGTGAAGAAAAGTCCGCACTATGCGTAAAAGTAGCCAGGACTGTAAATACAGTCCCTCTAGCTTGGGGACGTATTGAGCTCAATTGGTACAGAAATAACATTTTTCCATAACCTGGACATATACAGATGGTCCAGTCCTGGACAGCACAGGCAAAGCTCCCACTGAATTAAGAAAAGAAAAAAAAACAGGTTGAAAATTTGGAATTGCAATTAGGGTCAGTATAGCATGATCAGGGCAGTTCTGAAATATGTAGATGTTGCAGTTTTTCTTTGGAAAAAGTCGTGGCCCAAACATGCTGCTCAGCTCTGAAGATTCACAGCAAGGATTGTACAATTCATGCAGCAAGGGTTGGCTCCCCTTCCAGTTACGCTCTCTGTAAATGCCAGGCTCTCATGTTTGTGATACAATTTTCTGCAGTGGATTACCTGTATGTCCAGCAAACAGGTTTTCCAGGTGCAAAGTGGTGCACGGAACAACGCCCAGAGGGGTAACGCTCAGAAACTCATGATAACTTCATGTGGCAGGTCCTGCACCACAACAGAGCGAGGGGAGACCTGAGTCACAGTCCTCAGGGACGCCTCACAAACGCACAGCTTTCTAGGATGAGGTGCAAGTTAAGGCTCGGGTTAAGTTTATCATAGTTTTGGCCCTTCCTGCTAAACCACTCGGACAGCTGACTGACGGGAGAGTGAGAACGATCCGGGACAACAGAGAAGTGGCAATATTTTGTGAACCAAGGAAATGGCTTGCCAATGCTAACTGCCCTGTGGGGTTTCACACGGCCGTGAGCATTAATCGTCCAGGAGAACTGGATCTATACCAGGGTACGGTAAAGAGAAAAACTCTTCAGCTGCCATGTGCAAGCAGGGCGATTTCAGATGCACTTGCTTCTCAGTGTAGCTGAGAATTCCCTGAAAGGAGGGCAGCTGAGAGCAGCAACAGGTATTGTTCAGGCACATCAAACCAAGCCCACCATTCGGGATGCCGTGGTCTCTTGTGTTAAGGGCATTAAGGACAGAGTCTGCGGTTTTGGCTGATAAACTATAGGAATTCAGTAGAAAAGGTGTGCAGCTCACCTGTAAACATAAGCGAGTCTGTATCTGGCAAAAAAAAAGGCGTTGTTGCATTTGAGTCTTTCTTATTGAGGTCTCTCCGTTTGACGGGCTGCATGGTTTACGGAGAAACCGTGATCACCAGGGACAGATGATACGATAGTTATTAAAAATAATAGGCCGACAAATGACATATCCTTGGCCGTGGAATGAAATACTTGACACACCAGATGGGCCGCCTTATCGCTGGTTTCTCCAGCTTACCCACTCAATATTGATAACATGCTCAGAGGAGTTAGGAGAGTCACGCCAATAAACACAAATGCCTAAAAACTGTCGGCAACAAGGCTTCATGATAAGAGATGAGAAAAGAAAGTTCGTTCCTGAAATTATAAGCAGATAAAAGCTGTCTTTTTGGAAGAGGGGTATAAAGCTCTGTTCGCTATTGTGGGAGGTTACTGGTGAGTCCCCTCCGGGCTTTGGCTAGGATGTCTGCCACACGGCTTTGTGCAAGAGAGAGGTTTTTGTGCATTGCTTAGAACTGAGGTCGTTGAAATACTAATTTGATAGTCTTCAGACATATTCATAAATAGTCTGGTAAAAAGGATGAATAGCGAGATGAGAAATTTTGCAGATGATGCAAATTATTCAGCGTTGTAAAACAAAATCTGGCCACAAAGCACTGCCGAAAGAGTTCATGATCCTGAGCGGCTGAGCAATAAAATGACGGATGCAGTGCAGTGTCAACAAAAGCAGAGCACACGCAGCAAACTCACCCTAACTATACTTCGACACAGACGAGCCCTAAATGTGACATTTAGCAAAGGGAGCTTGGAGGCCTCTGCAAATATCATTTAAAGTCCATCAGAAGAGGCAACGATCACATTAAGCACGAATGGGCAAAGAGGCAGAAGAAATCAGAAAACATCATTATAGCACTCCTCGATGAAACTGCCTCGCCATGGTAGCATGTTTTCTGGGCGCTTAACTCCAGAAGGGTTGAGCTGAACTAGAAAGCACAGGAAGGAAAGCATTCAGGATGAGGAGAGATGGGCAACGGCTTCCATAAAGATGGAAAAATAAGCAGAGGAGGAGTCTTCAGAGTGGAAAGGGATGACAGCACAGTAAAGGTTTGGCAGATCATGAGTGACGTAGAAAAAGGCAAATAGGAACTGGTCGTTCACTGCTTCTTGTAAGAATTAGAGGGGACCCGATGATGCTGTCACACAAGAAGGTTTAAACCAACACAAGGAAGTACTTTTTCATACAAAGCATAATTAAATTGTGGAACTCATTGCCACAGGATGTTGCGGAGGCCAAAAGTTATAAATGGCTTGAGAAAGGGATCAAAAACATTTGAGGAGGATAGATCCATGGGTGGCTGTTAAAACACGCTGGTCTGGAGGCAGCCTCTGCTTTGGGAAGTCCATAAACCACACGGATTGCCTGAAGCGAGGAGGGTACAGCAGGGGAGGGATGGCGCTGAACCTCCTCGAGTTTCCTCCTCCTGCATCTCCTCCTGCCGATGCTGGGAGACGGGATACTGGCCCATGTGGCCTTTTGGTGTGATGCTGGTCTGCTGGGGCTGTTTGGGGCATGTCTCTTCTTACTCCTCTTTAGTTAAAAAAAAAACCCAAGCCAAAATACAACCAAAGCCAGAAGAGGGGCAAGAAACAACCCCAGCCCTCCACACACTGTTAGTAGGCAGCCTGGTAGTTGTTTTATTTTCTTTAGAGTGGACTTTGTGTTGCAAGTGGCAGGAAGCCATGAACCACAAAAATAAAATAATTCTAACCCTAGTGCTAAGTAAGGAAAACAAAGATGGCTCAGCAATTAGCAGCATTATATATGTTAGTACTAAGTAACAACAGATGTCAGGACTTGAGCCCTTTGCATTCCTCGCAATCCTTCGGAAACCAAAGCCCTTTGACGTCGCTATACATTATTACAGTTATTTTGGGTCGGAGAGAACAGCAAGGGCTCTTTGAATGTCGAAATATGTAGGTTGCTAGGACTGGCTGGGTCTTACCTGTGTCTACCTCACCGGCCTGCATACTTCTGCTGACTTAACAGGCTAGCGTGCGCTGTAAAAGCCTTGCTCTGCAAAGACATGCGCTGGCCATGAGTCATTAGCAAGCATGCGAAGCTAATTGGCAAAATACTCATAAAAGATTTTGAAGGTGGGTTAATTACAATTCATTACACTGTAAACTGTCCCCAGGCTATTGTTAAAAAATGCAGGAGTTTCAAGGTCCAGTATTTTATGATTCATTTTGCCATGCAGTGAAAAACAGACTCTATATCAAACTACATTCATTATAGTTAAGACCACAAAATCTTTATTGGTTTTCCCTCCTTGTTATATGAATTCATATGGACTGCACATTTCTAACAATTGGCAAGAAGGCATGAAATAAAATTTATGATATTTTCTTACTTCTTTCTGCACTCTACTCCGTGCAGCCTTAAAAACCGCCCGTTCTAGTTGCTTTACCTCCTCCCACCTTAATTCATTTGCGCTGATAGGATGGGAAATTGAAAATAAACAGAGAAATGAATGGGAACAACTTTGCCACGCTTAAGATTTGGTTGTCTGATAAACCTGGCTGCTGCTTGTGTGCGCAGGAACTTCAGCTCCGAAAGGATACTGGTAATGAAACAGTCATAAAGAAGAATTTCCCCTTGTAGTAATAGAGATAATTTTTTTTAAGTTCAGAGTAGATCCATTTTTACCGATTACTTGTATTTCCAGATGGAGGCTCTAAGCCCAGGACACACCTTCAGAGAGCTGCTTAGACAAATCTTGCAGGCTCGTGCATCAGTTTACTCACACGAGTGATACTACCCACATGCTTTGCTGGACGGGGACCTTTGTCTACTCATAGCCAAGTTCTCCAGCTCATAAAAGAAGATAACAGAGCCTTTGACTGTCTTTGCTTACGCCAGGGATGTCAAATACTTATATTTTCTTGTGAAAGGTCTGTGGGAGGGAGGCATTACTATCGAGTAGCGTGGTATGATTCTCAATAATGCTGTGTTGAGAAAAAGTTAATAGAGGACCCAGCTGTGACCTTTGTGGGAGCACAGCCAAGCGCTGCTCATCAGTGCTACCTTTGTACCCTTCTCCAGGGGTGCTCCTTATCTCCTTGTGCTGGCTGGCACTTGGGCTCTCCTTTGAGGCTTAAATGGTGCCATTCAGCCGGGCTTTTTCCCTACCCCAATATGCTGAGCTCTGGGCACTTTTGCAAATCCAGCGGACTTTCTCCTGTGTGGGCCCAGCCTGCGTCTGACTGCACCGAGTCCTACTCTGCGCACCCATATCCATCACTAGGAGAATCGTTGTTGGTGGCATTTCCAGCTCAGTCGAACTAATTTTGGGTTTAAATAGGTGCCAATAGATGAGCATATCGCTATTACTTTTATTAATACACGGCATTGAGCTGCACTGGTCTGCTCAGAGTCCGAGCTCAACTCAGAGTCCAGCCCTGCGTGGCTTTGGGGTGCTGCTGTCCTGGGTAGAGCAGCCACCGATGGCTGGATCAAAATCAGATTTAACCATAAGGAGTAAATGATGGAAGTAGCCAGGGACTGCTGCTCTCCCCCGCTAAAAATGTTGATGACATGGATGGATTTTGTTCTTTCAGTTAATATTTTACTTTTTTTTTGAGGTGATGGGGAGAGGGGAAATACTGAAGAAACGTCTTACTCAGGCACTAATTGAATCGCTGGTCTTAGGTTTTTTCTTATTGAAAACTCTAAATCTTTCAATGAAACTAGATGTTTTTGGAGGAAAAATTTTTCATTCAATTGAAAAATACCTTCTCCATCACAAAAAAGCATTAATGGAAAAAAACAAACCCCAAACCCTTTCATCTTGGAATTAGTCATGTGGGAATATCAGTTTGTTCTAGTAAGACTCAGTAATGGATTTATTGTAGCGTGCGTTGGTTTTGTCTGCATTAACATAGCGTAAAGTGGTAAATATCTCGCGTTGGCTATTTTGTCTGAGGTTTTCTCTGGGAAACTGGATTTTCTTACACAACGGTGTCAGAACTGCCATATTTCTAGGGACCAAGAATCTGTCTAGCTTGGTTTCCAACAGAGGCATGCAGAGAGGAGTAAAAACTAACCCGAGCGTTTATGATACTTGCCCTGGGTAGTTTGCCAGCCTCCACATCTGCTCTGTCACCCTGGGGACTGACCCCTTCCTCCTGAAGTGACTGGAGGCTGTGACAACGGGAATGAAGCTCGAGGGGGTCACCCGCACCATATGATCGACAACAGGGGCATTTTCCTACTGGGTGATCCACCCTACGGGATGTGCCTCTTGCTTCCCCTCCTGAAACGCTCTCTCGATTGCACTGGCGGGGTCGCTGCGCCAAGAACTGAGCAAAGCCCAGAAGGAGTTTATAGCCCAGTGGCCAGAGCTCGGCTGGGTTCTCACAGCCGGTGGGCACTCGGAGCAAAGAACTTGGAAATCAGAGTTCAATGACAGTGATATTTATGGCTGCTCTGACTAATCTCTGTGCCTGGGACCTAACAACTACATCCAAAAACATTGGCAAATACTTCTTTTGTCTTGTTTTATTTTGGTGCGAATTACAGCTGTTCCTGTTGCCATTCACCTGGAACTAGTACATGAAGAAACTTCAGCTTCACTTCATGACATTTAGCAACGTCAGTGCTGTTATTGGACAGACGTACCAGTGAGTGAAATGGAAACAAAGGAGGAAAAAATGAGTGACCAAAATTTTCCAAACTCTCACAGCTATTTGTTTCTAGTGATGGAGAGATTTTGCAAGTGGCAGGTGTCAGTATTAAGTACTGAATTCTTCATTTTCCCTTTGGCCTCATTATAAACAGGGATATTTGTTTTTAAAATAGACATTTTTCATCGCTTCTTTTTAGGGTCATGCCTCCGTAAGGCACACAGATGCTGAATTTGGACAGGACCTTTTAGCCATAATATATGAAGCTCCAAAATTTCAGAGGCTCCATTAAGAATGTCGTGCAGAAATTGGGATTTTTGCCATTAGCTTGATTGGCTCCAGGATTACACCCTTGCTGCTCCTTGGAAGTCATCTTTAATTTGGAAATCATCTTGAAAAATGCTGTGATATATTGCTCTCCAAGGAGATTCCTGCTACTTCATCGTTTTGATGAGGCAGTAAATAACAAAAGAGCCTTACTCATCAAGTGCTCCTCCGGTCCCGGCTGAACTCAGAATAGTCAGGAATGGGCAACAGCAAAATGTTAATCAAATTCCTTCAAATCTCAAAAGAAATGTTGAGTAGAGCTTCTCCGAGGCTGCAGAAAACTCTTTATGGGAAACTGTCAACATTTGTATTTAAAATATTGTGTCAGCCTTTGGCATCTGTGAATCAACTGATGCAGTGGTTGGAAAAAACAGGAAAATACAATTTTATGGATGTTGGGAATACATATCTATGTGAGTATATACACATAAAATACATATGTCTTTCTATCTAAAATATACATACTACCTATATACAAAGTTTTCCAGTTGCCAGCTGTGTGTGTGCGTATATGTGTTTCTGTGATGTTTATATATGACAAGAGGAAAATTTTCAGCCAGCTCCAGTTTTGAGCCAGTCACTTTGAAGGCAGATTTGTTTGTTTGTTTGTTTGTTTAACAAAACCCATTTTGACAAATGGCCTCTCCTGGCCAGGAGCTGGATACACCGAAAGCCGTTCTGGATGGGCTTTGGGATGGGACATCACTGTGGGTGCTTTCAGAGCTGCTACCATCAATAAATCCTCTGGACTTCTCCTCCCCGAGCTGTTGTCATTCACTGGTGTACTGCCCTCCACTCCAGCAGCTGCTGTGCCCCGTGCAAGGGTTTAAGGAGAGAGCTTGGCCCCACGGCCATCCACGGCAACAATCCCCTTGACTTCAATGAACCTGGATTTCACCTCCACCAGTCCTTGGAAGATTTTTACAGATGTCCAAATAACACACTGTGTATATCCCGTAATCAAAGCCTCCCCTATTGAGTTTATTTACTTTTACACCGTCCATGATATTAAACTCAGGCTCTTTAAATTCCTGCTTTTATTCCAGGCCCAGTGGAAGGACCCCCCTCTTCTGTTTTCATTGAAATTCATCAAAGTTGGTGGAAGTACCTCGCTGAAGGTCCCTCACGTAGATTGCTTCCTACGGTAAATTCAAAGGCATAAGACATCTTACAATTGGCTTTTATAACCTTATGGAAAAAAACAAAAGTCTGGCTCAAAAGCTGCTGACTTTTTTTCTAGCGGAGGCTGAGCTGCTAAGAGATCTATAGCACTCCCCCTCAGTGAGCCAAACCCTGCAACTCGAAGCAGGGAGAAGCGTCATAAATCGTTGCAAACAAGAGGCACTGCTACCTAGCTGCACGCTGATGGCCCAGCCATCACTTTTGGAGCCAACAGCTCGCCAGCAAAGATGACATTATCACCACCATGAAGGCAACCCGGAGCCCTACAATGAATTCAGGTCCCCTGTGGGACCTTGGACAAGGTGCGTACGCTTCTTGCCTTCACTTCCCCATCTAGAAGATGGAGCTAGTAACACTTGATTTGCTCATCATGTTTATTTAAATTATGAACACCTCCAGGCAGAGGCAATCTCTTACAACGTGTCTATACAATGTCTAATAGAAGGCCCTTGTCTCAGCTCAACCTCTAGGTACTACGTGAAGGCAAATAGTAGTACTTGGCAGACTGCAGATTTCAAACTAGAAATGTAATACCAAATAGTTCTCATTCTCTCCTGCTTTTGGCACTTGGCCCTATTCACGGTGATTTTGTTTGTTTTGGTTTTTTTAAGAAGGTACAAGACCAAATCCTGAGGGCCTTCTGTCTCCGATTCCCATTAAAGTTTACATTACACTCACTGGCAGTTCGTCTCAGAAGAAGTGTCCCAGGGTTTCCCCCTTAGATTTTTAAATGGCCGTATGGCAGAAAGCAAAAAAGCATGAACTCTATCTGGTCCTGGAGCTGCAGCTGTAATCAGAAGCTTTATGATGAAGTTCAGCTGGAAGAGCAAAGGAGAGGAGGAAAAAAAAAAAACAAAAAACACAAACCAAAACAAGGGAATGCCATCAAAGTCTTTCAAAGACAGAAATTCATTTTACCTTTGTCAATGACTGTGGTTTTCAAGGATAAAGATCAAAGCGATGACCGTGGGCAGAGCTATGACAAATGCCGAGATCAGTCTGTTAAACCCTAGCATTAGCGCTACAGTTAGACTGGTGTCTAGACTAGCAGTGGGTACTCATGCCAGGTTTGGCAAACAGGGCAGCAGAGCGCTTGCATCAGAGCTGTAGCAAGAAGAGTGAGGCATCCAAATTGCAGAGGGGAGGGACAATCAGACTCCAGCAGAGTGGAACTGGAAAAAGGAAGTTTAGGGAAAAAAAGAACCCCAACCAACCAAAAAAAAAAAAAAACGAAAACACCAAACCCACAAAAAAACACCGCCAGATTATTGCCCGAGCTCAGGGGAAGACAGCTGAGAAGACACATCCCCCCTCCCGCTTTTTGCATTGTGATTAATGTACACAGAAAGCTTAGATAACTGGGGGAAAGTAATGCCAAATTCTTATCAATACAGATGAGCTGGCTTCATATTCCTCCAGCCCTTTCATGTGGAAATGAGACTGCATTTGATGAGGCCAAGCCCAGGTTTGAAATAGCTCAGCTGGGATGTGCGTGTGGTGAGGGTTCAGGTGCCAGCACGGAGAATCTCTACAGCTGGATGGAAAGGGGAGACCCTTCCTGAGGGCGGAGAGTGCCTTCAGCTTCCTCACTTTTTCTCTTCCTCAAGGGGAGGACAGAAAGCCCTTGCTCTGCGGGATAAATGCACGCTGAAGTCTGAGCTGGTGGACTGTGCAAGGAGGCAACGTGGTTTTGGCCAGTGAGGGGCCCCGGCCTGCAGGGTCTCCACGTTCCTCCTGAGACCTCTTGCGTGGGCCCTTAAAAATAACACCCTGTCATGTCCCCATGGAGGAAGGTGGATAAATGAGGGGAGTACACACACACAGCAGCTCGTGTTAGTACGCTTGGGGCCAGCCCCGCTCTCACACTGCTGCCCTGGGCCACGTGCTCGCTCCAGGGCTGCAGGCTTGGACGGAGGAGAGA
This sequence comes from Balaeniceps rex, assembly GCA_013401315.1. Classification (NCBI taxonomy): domain Eukaryota; kingdom Metazoa; phylum Chordata; class Aves; order Pelecaniformes; family Balaenicipitidae; genus Balaeniceps; species Balaeniceps rex. The sequence goes on from VYZW01062960.1 coordinate 147,197, forward strand.
GGAGCAACAGCATCGCTCTCTGCGTGTGGTACCCTGTGCCTGGCCGAGTCTGGGACTCTCCTGGCCTGAGAATGCCACACAGCACGGGTACAGGGATAAACTCTAGAAAAATTGCGCGCTGCTGGGCAGCCACCGTCACCGGAGTATCTCAAAACTCCCCAGATACTTTAAACCGACCGTTTCTCACCATAGTTACATTGGCTTCTGCCAGTCATGACGAGTTCAAAAGAAGCTGCAGACTAATGTGGGCAAATGTGATCTCCAGTGGGTGAAGATAGACTGGAGGAAATCTCTTCAGAAACCCAGCTGGCTTCAGCTGTGCTTCACGCAGGGGCTTGCATTGCCCGTTTTCAGGAACAGAGCGTAGTACTTGCTAGAAACAATTAGCTAAGACCTAGACTGGTCATACGCTATTCTCAGCTCTGCTACTGACTCACCTGCATGGCCTCGGGCGAGTTGCTTGCATATTTGTGCCTTAGTTTACCCATTGGTAATAGCAGAGATAGTAACAGTCTCACGGAGTGGTGCGAGAATTGGTTAATTAATATGTGGAAAACAGTTTGTGCCTTGACGTCTTTGTGCCTTTGTTTACCCATCAGTAATATCAGAGATAATAACTGTCTCATGGAGAGGTACAAGGATTATTTAATTATTTGAAAAGCAGTTTGAGATCCTTGGATGAAAGATGCTATGTGGGTAAAACATATCATTAAAAACATCTCCCGGTCCTCTGTGAAGTTAAAATAAAGCTAGAGCTTCTTAGTCATTCAAATAATTAAACCATAAATACTGTTTATTTTAATCTGCCCCTTAAAAAAATAATCTAATCTAGGCAGCGATACCAGCCAAAGAATGAAAAATGTTTCAAATTCAGGAGACCTATCAATTTGAAGAGCTTGATTCTTAATTGCTTTTTGATTTCTATCAATGGAAAGCGAGAGCAATTGTATTTACAAATGCCTGCAAAAGCACGGGGCAGCTGGGAGGACACCCACAGTTCCTCTGCAGGGTTTCAGCCTGCATATTCACATGGGTACAGCAGCTGTACACGGGGTTTCTCACCCTACCCAAGCAGATGATCCCATTTGCCTTGTTAACCACCAGGGAGGTGTAGACTAGCCTACCTTAAAGGCTTGTCAAAGCCAGCTCCCCCCCCCAAAACGTGGGTGCACTGAAGCAGGGTTGCAAGAGCAACTTCTCCTCCCAGGAATGGTGCCGAAGGGATGACTTGACCAAGCAAAGGTGCTGGTCACCAGCCATCGATCCATTCAGCCTTGTGCATCCTGGGCAGCACATCTCTCATAAACCTGAGCACTGACTGTGCGCCGCCAGCCAATGCTGCCCTGCCTGCTTTGCCCAGGTCCAAGGGGAGAGAAACCCCAGAGCAGTACTGACCGACACTGGAAAGGAACAGTAGGAGAATCGATGGAGTCTATATTTGAAGTCATCTTTTATTCAGAAGTGGACACGCCAAATGTGGAAAGCCCTCTCAGTCACTTCCCCGGGGAGTTACTATGTATCGGGGGCGTAAAATATATTCAATTGGCCCTTGTTTTGTCTCTTTCTTTCTCTCTAGTTTTTGTTTTACAAACCACATATGTGAAGAAGAGGTTTGCAGAACCAAGGTCATGGTTATTAATTGAATGGGGCCTCTTTTAAGGTGTAACTCCCGCTGGGAACCTGCTAGCATAACGATCTGCTCTACTGGGCACCCAAACCACCACCCCACATGAGCCTTCCACTGGCTCAGAGGGACTTTTCTCAGCCTTTTCGTGGCCTCCCACTCCTCTCTGCCTGCAGAAGATTTTGCAGCAATCGCCAATTAACCTGTGTGGGAATCCGGGGAGGAAGAAAGGATGTAATTGCCTTCCTGAGCCCCAGCGCTTTCATTAGTTAAATGCCCTCCTGTCTTTTCCACGCTAGTCCAGCTTCTGCTGAATTTTCATCAGACCAGAAGAGGCCTTTAGGGCCATTTGAAAGTAACCATCAGATAAAAGCAATTGTCATCCTCCTTATGCGGCAGGCAAGGAAGCAGACACAGGTAGACTGGTCACACAGGAAGGAGAGGAGGGACCCGGTGACTCAGAGCTTTTGACTCCCAGCTGTCAGCTTTAGACGCCATTCCAGCCAAGTATAAAAGCACATGGTTATCTCTGAACTCATGAATAATCCCGTTGATTTAAGCCATAAACTTCAGCATCAGGGCCTTAACCACCTGACTGTGCTCACCAAGAGCGGATAAACAGGAGTGCGGGTCTGGAAAGGCCTGAGAGATTCCTCTTGACATAGAGGACTAGCAACAAATGGGAGCTTCCCTGGTGCAGGTGTCTAAGAGAACCACCAATGGGGATGAAAAAGTGGCTTGGTCCCCGAGATGAGGGGTTCCTTGGGGATGATGTAGCTCATGTGCCGGCCCCAGGAGCTCTCTCCACACTGGACATGAGTGGACTTGTCCACCTCCCTCACAATCGCCCTGTTGGATGCACACGGGGGGCTGCTCAGCTGACTGCAGTGACATTGACCTTGGCGGTGATTCCCCAGCGTGCGATGCCCAGATGATCTGATCCCAGTCCCCAGGCTTTGCTGGAGGGGAACCAGGTTCCCCTGGAGGGGAAAGGGACATTTGCATACGTGATGATACCAACTGTCCTCTCCTGGCTGGGATTTAGTGAGTTCTTTATCCCCTTGCTCACGCAGAATTGGGAAATGACTTGGTTGTGAAGGAGTCTCACGCACAAGCAGAGGCGTCCCTCAAAACTCTGCGACCCAGTTCAGGATGCAGTTTACTCCCCTGCAGCTGCTTTTGACCTTGCCTTTCTAGTAAAGGGCTAAGAGATCAAGGGGACTAAGAAGGAAGCTATGTTCCTGTTGTTGATGGGAGAGTGAGTGAAGCAACCTAAATTATACATGGCATTGCCTACCAGATGGTTGGAGCGTCTCTCCCTTCTATTATGCAAAGTAATAGTTTCACAAAGTAGAGGGGACCGGAGATACCAGAGCATTCGGAAAACACGTCCCATAGCTGATTGAAAGGCATGTTTTACTTCTAGCTGGTCACATGGGATTTCAGCTGGATGCCTGTCATTCAACCCTTCCCAAGAGGTGAAAGGTGTCAACTCTGTCTCTGAGAGGAAGCAGAAAGACTGTGAACCCAACCAGAACCGGAGCAGTAATTTGTAACGGCAGGGTTTAGGTTCTGCAGGCTGGGACAGAAGGTGGTGGTTTAAATAGAATGGTCGATAAACCTGGGCAAAGCCCATTTCGCTTCGCGCTTAGGAGAAGCTTTCGGTTTGGTCCTTTATAGCTGTGGACACTGACTCGTGATCTCTCAGCTGGAGTAACGGTGGGGCTGTGTGAGCTAAGTGAACCCATTGCCTAGTATGTCCAAATACTCTTCCCGGTCTGTATCCATCTGCTGCCTCATGTCGTTATGGCACGTTGACATGAAAACCAAAGGTGTGAATGGAAACGTACTTCTGCTGGCTTTAACTTACGACAGTTCAGATATCGGTGCAATGCTCCCCCAGGAGCATGAAGCTCAGCGTGTGCTGAAGCAGTGCTGGGCCAGATTTCTGGGGCTAAGGCTTCTCAGGGAGCCTCTGCTGCCCCACGCCGGCTGGCTGGAAGCCCTGTCAATCTCAAGTTTGTTTGTAGCACAGACATACCCATCCTGGCGGTGAGGATGAGAATATTTTCTCCACTTCATGACTGTACAATCGTTTCACACAACAGACCTAGTCCACGAGCAGAGCTCCTCAGCACAACATTAACACCTATTAAGAGCACGTACAGAAATGAAAATTTCTCTTTTAAGCCTTGCTGGATTGGTCCCCTTCACGCCCATTGTGCAAACGCACCGACAGGCAAGATGCACGGACTTAATTTCACCGATAATAGCATCGATCCATACATAAAATAACCAAGCCACTCATGGCTTTGGTTTGTGTATTATGTGATCATCCGAAGGCTTTAGGAAGGGTATCACGCAGATCTCATACCCACGTATAACTTCTGTCTTCTCTCACATGCAGCTTTCACTGGACTGGTGCAAGATATAAAAATATGTCAGGCTTCCCTTATGGCTTTTTGATAACTGAAATTCAACTGATTAAATCTCAGATTAGGAATGGCGGCCCTTGTTCTCACTCAGCGCTGTGGGCTATCAGCTCTTGGGCTAATTTCTGAAGCAGTTCACTCTGCGAAAAGAAGTTCTTTAAGAATCAGCGGCCAATACTTGACCAACCTTGGCCACCTTTCAGACTTCCCTAGCACAGATGCTGGAGCTTATAACCCACATTTCATTTTCCCGTCTTTCATTTTTCCCTAGGAACGCAAGGGGAAACAGAACCAGGAAAGGACAGAAGGGATGGAGGAGCCCTGCTTGCACCTCGCACGCTGCTCGGGGACTTGGCAGTCTGACTCCTGCTCCAAGCCCTTCCTTCAGACCACTGCCTGACCTCAGGTAAACTGCATCACAGCTTCCCCATCACTCAAATATAGTTAAATATAGCATTTTTTTCTTAGCATTTACAAACCAACAGGTGGAAAGTGTTACCTTGGATCTGGGCACTTGTCATATTGCTTTTTAAGGCATATGCTCCAAAAATCAAGGCATGAGAAAACCAAGGGTTTCATAACAAAGTGTGGAAAAACCCCAACAAATATTGGCTCAAACCCTCCCTTTCAGGCCACACCCAAAAAGCAAGTGAGACTTATAATGGACAAATCCTCCTCTGGCAGCGGGCCGATCAGCCAGAGCGCCATTCGCTGAGTCCCAACCTATTTCACACCATGCAAAATCACTCCGGGAAAAGGCTGACAAGGTTCAGACAATTCGTAGCACTGTACCTTTGCTCACGACAGTAACACCAGCCAATTGCTAGCGTCTCGGTGTCTGGCCAAAGCGGATGGCAGACGGCTGTCTGAAGCTGGGACCTGGGAAAATGGGGATAACATCAGGAAAAAACAAAAACATCTTACATACCTACTACTCCCATCTCATCCCGCTCTGGGGAGATGCCTACTTGCCGTGGACTGAGTCAGTGCCTGGTCTTGTGGTCCTTCAGCACTCCGTGGAGCTACTGCGTGCTTGCAGACTTGGGGCTGTTGGCACATCTCGTCTTATCTGCTGCGTGCGAGGACTCTACAGCCAACACTGCGAACCAGCAGCTTGGATATTTCCACCCTGTTTTGGCTGGTTTGGCCTACCTGCGTGTGTGAACGAACATGCAGCCTCCCCAGTGGGTCAGCAGGTCAGGATGGAGCAACAGCACCTACTTGGGAGATTTGCTGGCTCCTTTGAAAAATCTCCCCGGATTTTTATTGGATCTTAGGTTACCACAAAGTATCTGCCTGGATCTGGGCTTTGATTCTCCGCTCCATAGCTTTATCCCAGGCTGGCTGGGGTAGCGCCTTTCCCTCAGAGACCACAACTGACAGCTCTCTTCTCAGGGAGAGGGAGGAATGGGGCAGTGGTTGCGTTTTGAAGGTGGGGAGAGGGAAAGGCTGTTTGAGGCCACTGTCTGCATGGGGGAGCTGCAGGACTGGTGAGGATGATCAGGAATCATCTTATTTCTCCTTCCCTGGGTCGCTAACTCCGTCTGGGGGACCGCCACTGCTGGCTCTTCCATTGCCCCCCTCCCCAACTCCCACATTCCTGGCTCTCCCCACCCAGCTGTGCCACCCCAGCTCTACCCCAACCTCCCCACCGCTCCCCCAGGCAAGTCCCGGCCCTTCAGCTGCGGTGTGGCAAAATTCAATTTTGCCTACGTGGCTGAGAAACGTTGGCTCTTCATAAAAATACCGGCTCACCTGCAGGGAACGAGGTGGAAGCTAGACCACGTTGAGGCCTTTTATTTCCTGCAAAGGCGTGTTTGCAAGACACTCGTGGAGAGCACTATGCAGATGAGCGACACCGAAAGGCAGGGCCAGCTCCCCAGCGGGGGGGAAAATGGGGTAGATCAAATAGTTATCCAGATTTCCATCAGCTGCGGGGCTGGCCAGGTGACAGTTAGGTAGGCTTGCCATTTTGCATGGATGGCTCACCTCTTTGCCAGCTGTAATAAACACGGGCGCTTGATGCCAACAGAGCTGGGCTGAGCTTCACCAACAGATGCGTTTTCTTCCCCGCCTGCTCCGTTGGTGCGAGTGGCCTCATCTCTGCAAAACAAGCACATGAAGAGAAGCTTGAAATTGCCAAGTGGGAATCCGGTTTGTATTCATGCTGAGAGCTGGCCAAAGAAGGAAAAACCATCAATCTCCAAAGGGTTTTCAAGACTTGGACATTTAGCTTCATCCTTCGCTATGTTCAAACATGATCTGTCAACTCCCATCAAGAAAAACAAGAGGGAGAATAGCCTAGCCTTTAAAAGTCAGCGCTGCCATGGCTATAAAGTTCATGAAGCACATGGGAGAAAAAAGATTAGTCTGAACCCATGACTTGACCACAAATCTACACCCCGTAACCGAATATTGTGGGGTTCCTTTCTCTCTTCTTACGCTAAGAAATTCTGGCCAGAACATTAGAAAGTGAAATGCAAAAAAAAGCTCTTAAAAGTAATAATTATCCTCCTGCCAAAATTAAAGCTAAACTGTGGAACTTCCACGTTCCTCAGCTGGGTAAGTTTTGTGTTTGAGAAAATTCATGGTAGAGTGTAAAGATTTTACCTATCTGAGCTTTGGATGGTTTCATTATTAGCAGGCCACAAATGAATTAGGTGGATGATGCAAAAATGACTGCCAATAAAATATTTACACCGATTCTTCGTTCTGCGTGAAACATCTTTTATATATATGTATATACGTATATACTATAAATAATAGAAATGACGCTCGTGTTTTATACTAGGGATGTAAACACTGGTCCCAACAGCAGTGGCAAATGAACCACTCACATTTTCTGATTGCATAATTTGCCTAGAGGATGGATACATAATTACACTATAATTAAGTATAATAAACAGAGAAAATGATTTGAGAAGGAAAAATTATCACAGCCTCAACCACATCAGCCAGAAGCTCTCTTCTAATTAAGTTATTTTATTAAACAAAATGTTTTTAAGGTGGGTCCCCTTTGAAAACGTACATTATAGCCCATGTAATGTAATTTACTTTATAAGTAAAACATAGCTTGTGTACGGACAGATCGTACCTGATAGGACTCATGAAATACGCAGCCACTGGGTCCAGTCCAGCCAGGTGCTGAGTCCCTCACACCCCTGGTCCAAGGAGCAGACCCCAAGCGCTGCTCCGGGAAACTGCAGCAGCATATAGAGCAGCCTTTTATTTGCGCTCGCTGATGGGCTCTTCTTATGTTACTTGGGTTTTTTCCTGATTTAAAGGGAGAAACGCCAGCAGGTCCTTCCGATGTTGTCATCCTGTAATGACACAGTAGAGGCAAAGGACAGGAAAAGAGGTAGCTCAAGCTACCCCAAATAGCTCACGCTGTTTGGAGTTGAGGGAGTCTTAAAAAGCTCTTCCCTCCCAAATGCTTTTACCCTCGCTAATTCTTCCCAGCGTTTGGCAAGATGTGAAGATGGAGTTGTCTTTTATGTTACTGTGGCTGAAGAAATCCAAAACACTGGTTCACAAACTAGAGGACTCGGGAAGACCACATAATCTGGTACCTCACGTGGCAAAGGCCATCGGGCACCCTCCAGTTCATTCCTCTTAGAACTACAGCTTATTTTTTTAAATACCTGCCCCCAGCCACCTGGGGACTACAGGAGCTATTACAGAAGCCTTGGAGCATTATTCTGAAGCCAGCTACTGCTCCTGTTCCCCCTCCCCACAAAACAGTAAAAAAACGTTCAGCTTTACGTTTCAGCCGTAAGATTTCTGTATACGTCTGCCTCATTTCCACATTTCTCTTCCTCTTGTGAGTACTTAGAGATTGCGATCAAGCCATCCCTTAGCCTCTCTTCTGTAAGCTCATTAGATCACGCCGCCTGATACAAATCTCTGCTGGTTTCCTGGCTCTTCAAGGCTCCTACAGCCTTGCAATGTTCTTTGGGAAGATCTCTGTATAGCAGTGACCTGTTTTCTTAACTATTTACTCTCTTCTTCAATTCCTAAGTCACTTGTAAGGTTTATTTGCAATGATTTAGGTTTTCTTTCCGGTCATTGTGAAAAGTGGCGTCACCTCAGTAACACATCCCTTTGGTACCTGTTAGGGATGTGATCTAAGAATGGACTTACATCCAGCGTAGGAGAAAACATCCCTGGCCAAGGAAAATCCAGGGAAAGAAGAAACTAGGTCCTAAAGTATCAGTTGTCCACAGCAGTACAAGGTCCTTGAATTCAAAACGTTGAACATTATGTTGTGAGAACACCTCTGAATGCCCAACAGAGGTGTCTTTCTCTAGCTCTGTCTACTGCATGCCCAGCTTATTGGGTAACAGAGAGAGCAGTGTGGTGGTCAAGAGGAATATTCTCTTGTTTAGAGTTTTCTGCTCTTAAATATTCGCAGACCTTTGAACCACAAAATGTTGTAGGTTATTGACGAGATTATTGATGTGTGTGGTTACTGCTTGCAGGGTGCCCCAGGCAGCACACTTAGGTCGTCATGGGTCTATATACTCCTGACGACTACTTCAGTTTCTCTCCTAATCCCATGCATTTTCAGTTGGATAGTGACCTGATTTCAACTAGCAGCTTCCATGAGAAACCACGTGGCAATCTCAGACATTGTAAACTCAAGCCAAAGAGTCATTTTCAAATGCTTGGCAAGCGCTAGACCACAGAAACTCAATGTGTCGTAAGATTCCACTTGGTCCCATCATCATGGGTGGGAAAAAGGAGGAGGATTAGCTGTAGACCTCAAAGTGTTTTACGAAGGGAGGCAAATGCTGCTATTCCCATTTATTGGATAGGGCAACGGCAAGTTGAGACTTGCACGAAGTCACCCAATTAATCAGCCAGAAAACTGCCACTGAAACCCATATTCTGGTCTAAACAGGTTCTCAGACTGCCCTCATCACTGTAATATCTGAGTACCCTCCAGTAGTACATCAGGAGAATTTGGGCATGTCTACACTGGCCGATGCAAACAGCTGCCTGTCAATCCAGCCCCCTTCCCAGCCAACTGGACAAAAGCCATCTCCAGACGGAAGCTGTGTAGCCACGTTAACGCTGTCCTGAGCCCAGACGTATGAACCCCACCACAAGTCGGGGTGAAAGCTCAACCCACCGCTACTCTAACTCAGCTCTGTGGCTTCCAGGGTGTAGCTTGCTCATGGGGCATGGAAAAAGCAGATGCGAGGCTGTCTCTGAGAGTAGATAGACCTTTCTTTATTCTAGATCCAGTTTCAACGTCTGTAGTGCCCCTCAGAGTATTTCCGCATGCTTCCGTTCTCACTGAGCCACGGAGACGGGGCACAAAGGTGCTGGTTATCTGGTTACAGCCTTATGGCTCCTTTGAGGAAAGATCTGGAAGATGACAATTTGAACAGGGATATTTGGATACACCGCCATAAAGAAAGAAAACCTCCAAAATATATTTAGTAAGTCAGGAAAAAGGAAAGAGAAGGAAAGCATCCCTTTAAACTCAAGATCTGCTTGTCGTGAGCGAGAGTACTAAAACGTTGGTAACTTGATGACCTGAAGGAAGAGTAGCTGTTATTGCAGGGCATTGTACTGGCAAAGCTCCTATACATCACAACAATAACTCTCCCCAGACTTCTCTTCCCTTCCAAGGCATGAGGAAACAGCAGCGCGTTTAGCCTCAACTCCCTGGCAGGCGGCATCACTTCCTCGTGAGAGGCAGGGAGCTGACACAGCGGTAGGAAGGCTGTCCTTTGTAGCAGCTACAAAAGCCCCATGTGACCCAGCAAGTCTGACGTAGAGCTGAAAAAATGAGTCCTGCTGCAAGGAACCTAAAAATCCCAAGGTGCCCCGAGAGCTTGCCCTGGACTACTCATGCTCCCAGGTTTAGAAATCCTTTGAGGGTTGCTAAATTCATACGAACCACTCCTAGCTCTGGAAGTCCCGGTGCCTTGAATGGTTAGAGGCTGGGAAAGCACAGAGTGGATGCGTCCAGCTCTGCTCACCCTGATTTTGCCTTCCTCCCCAGGCACCTACTTCTGCCGCCTGCCGGCAATGGGCCATCGGGTAAGGTGGGCTTTGATGCGGAGCAGCAGAGCTGCTCTGATGCTCTTACCTGTTTCTGGATCCGAATCCTTGCTGGCAGGGATCCAGCGGCTTCACTAGTTCATCACCCTTCGCCTGGGGAAACCAGGGCAGCGCGTAGGCGGCAGCGTTTCTTTGCAGCTTTGCATTTCTTGGACTTTTGCGCAAAGCCCGGAACGGCGAACGTATACTTCATGCATATGCAGAAAGGGCACAGACGCAGCTTGAAAAAAAAATGGACCTGGTTAACTTGGCTACGATCGTGCAGGAAGTTTGTGGCAGAGCTGCAAATAAAATCCAGACATTTTGCCTTTTGGGCCTGTGTCTTCACAGCAACGCTGTTCTTCCTCTGGGCATCTGGGCTTGTTGTCTTATCGGGACGCGCTGCTCAGCGTGTCTTCTTAAAGGGAAAGAGTGCTGGGAAAGCCACACTCTAATTCTTTAGAGAAAATGACACCACCTACATAGGAAAACCCCATCGCTTTTTGCAATTATTGCCATGCATGTGTATCTTTCCCTCCCTTTGTGATCTTTACCACTTCCTCACCATATGTAAAAGGCCTGATCCCGTTGAAAATAGTCCTGGTTCCAGAAGTGCCACTCAGACGATGTTGATTTACCTCCACAAAGGATGTGGCCCGACGCTTTTGGCCGGATTTTTCTGCAAGCAGCCAGACACATCTCTCTCTCCCCCACCCAGAAAGCTGGGGGAAGTCGTGCAACAATAACCTTGCTCAACTTCACCTGGCCCACCCAGGGAATAGCTATTTCTGGACGAACACAGAAAACCCAAGCCTTGTCCCTTTAATCTAACATCTCATGCATGTTGCTAAGCCTAATGTTTAATTTGAAAAAAAACAACCTGAAAATAGCATTAAAGGAAGCAGAGGATTTGAACAGCACTATGTTTTTAAGATAGTCTTTCTGGAAAACACTATATTTAAAAACTGACCCTTTTACCATGAGGTTTCTGAAACTATAGAGCCATCCCAAGCTTCCTGTGAGATAAGGCTTGTAATTTGGAACTGAGTAACGGAGTATAAACACAATTGGCTTTGTATTAAGAGGCAATGTGTAATCATCTGGCAGTGTCATATTGCCCCCACTCCGGAGTGGTTTGGGGCTATTTGTGCTGGAAATTAAAGTTAAGAGCAACACGACGATGAAGGTAGCTCATCCTCCACGCCTGACAGAAGGAAGGTGTCTCAGGGTGCAAATCTCCTTGGGACTTTGGAGAAAAAAACTACTTTTGAGGATTTATGGTCCCCTGTCTCCCACACTTGCAGGACTGTTGATTTAAGCTGTGAGGCTGCAACCTGAAGTGTTTGGAAGAGCAGCTGGTGAGCTGTAGTGGGCAGAGGTGGACATTGCAACCTCCTCTTAACCGAAGTGATACAAACTCAAGACTATTTGAACAAGAAGATCCCATTCCTTCATATTCACTTGACGTATTTCTATTAAAGGGATGGCAAAAGCAGGGAAACACAGAAGTTTCCGTGGTGGTTTTATGCCAAGCATAAATACCTGTGCAGGAGCCTTTCAGACCTCTTTGCACTCCCAGAGCAAGGACCAGATCTGGCCTGGGTTTTTTAATTTTCTTCCAATTTGTTGGCGTGAAATCTGACAGCCAGGCAGATGTGTCTGCCTTGATCTTTGGTGTGGCTCTCCTGTTGCACTCTCCTCTCTTTTTCCTAGCTTCAATAGGGGAAAGTGAAATTGCTGTGCAGAAATATTAATCACAGCATCGCAGATCTGTAAATTCTCAAGACTTTGTCTCCTGGAGCACTGGAAGGCTCTGACCCACTTTCAAAAGTGGGTATAAAGCATATATACATAAGGAAAGCACACATACTTGTAGCATCTGCAAAAACATATGGTAGTTTCACATCCCACTAACCAGTTTCCTGGATTGAATACATATAAGTGCAGGCTTTGTGAGAACCAGCAGTTTTTGAATGCTGGGTTTCTGACTCTCATCCCTTAACCACAGTCCTTCCTTGACTTTGTGAGAGATACCATTTCCCTCTTAATTTGGCAAGTTACTGCACAGAGCCTTTCTAGATACTTACTCGCGTATTGCCTTTTTTGCAGGTGGAACTCCTCTCGGGCTCCCCTGACGATCTCTTTATCCATCTTTCCATTGCGCACAGAGGTGCTGTGTTATCTCTGCTTAATCCCGAATGGTGAAAAGCAACCCTTTCCAGTATCAGTAATTACACTTCAGACGTCTTAGGATTTTGCTGGGCTGCTAATCTACAGAGCTCATTGCAAATTTTCCCATCTAAATCTTTGTTTGATAAAAGACTCTGTTTTGCCAAAGGATCCATTTTCCTTAAATACGCTTTTTTGAAGCAGAACATCTAAAACTTTGGACTGTTGTTTCTGACAACAATATAATTTTTCCTTATCAATGTTTTCTGTGCAAACATACCCACCTATCAGCATGTTTTCCGTTTTAGCAACCAAACTTGAGTCCAACATGCCTTCTGCTACCGCCGCCAAGGCAACAATCCCTGAAGAACGGGTTTAAGCAAAGGGCCATAGATCTGGAGAGACCCTCCTGCATCTTTCTGTGCCTGTGCCTGTGCCACTCCTGTTCTACATCAGTTTAAACTCTTGGAAACTCCCAGCGGTGGAGATCCCAAAGCCTCTCTGTGCCATCAGTTCCAGCATCTCCCTCTCTTTACAGACAGAGCTTTCCTAAACTCTCACCTCCTCTGTTTTGCTGCAAAGAAAGCCAATTAGATCTTGTCTTTCCCCACGCAAATAGACCCAGTGATCACCATACCCTGCCCCTTTCAGCTACTGTCTTCACATGTGAAGTCTCTCATAGCTGTGCTCAGTCTTTTCTAGACTAAACAAATCCAATTAAAAAAAAAATAAAAATTCCTTACAGGTCATGTTTTTTGAAACCTCTTATCAGTCCTGTTGCTCTCCTCCAGACTTCCTGCCATGTTTACATCTTTATTTGAAGTATGGAGTGCAGATCTGTGGTCTGGGCCTCTCCAGCACCAGAATGACCTCCACACAAAGGGTGCCCCTAGTACCTCTCCTAATAACAAGTATCTTTCTGGCCACAGCATCACACAGTAGACTCATATTTGAGCTTGTCCTCTACCAGCTCCCCTAGCATATTACCAGTACCATGACCCGGTTCCTTATGTGTATTTTAATTGTGCACTTTCTTTTTCACATAAGACTATTTCTAAAGTTTATTCAGAACATTTAAAATCAACCCCCCTCCCTCCTAAAGCTGGGATCCCAGTCTATTTTGTTGTTTTAACCTACCGTAAGAGCCCTGTCCACTCCACCATGCAAACTGTTAACAGAGGTTTAAATGAATCATGACCAGCACAGACTTCTGTTGATGGTCCTCTCACTTTAACAGTGACCAACTCATGCCTAATCTTCAAGGATGCAATTCTAATCAATAGTTGAAGAATAGCAATTATTTCTGGCAGATAAATATCATTTCTGGTACCAACAGCTTTCCAAAGGAGACCTGAAGCCAAGAGTGATACCAGTGAATAATAGGCGAATACCTACTCATCACTTGTGCCGAGAAACAGGCTTGAGTACCAAGCCCTGAAACTATACTCTCTCCTTTTTTTAATAAGAGGACAGCAGCGAAGCCGGATTATTCATAGCTCTGAAAGCAGGATGGGCACATCAGTATGCCCCTAAAGCCAAGATGATGAGCTAATCAACTTCGTATTGTTAGAAGAGTCCCCACCTACGCTTTCACACAAAGGCCTGATTAGCTCACAGGTATGCAAAACTCTGGGAGGATGCCATCTTTCATCGCTACCAGAAGATGTTTAATATATGTTAAGTTGCCAACAATTAAGTGTTTGTGTGTGTGTGTGTATGTGTACACACATGCGCAGCCACTCGCTTGGGTCCCAGGAGCCGCACGCTGTGTTGCGCTAATCCGCCGTGCCGGGGCAGAGCCCTGCGCTGGGCACGGCTCCGCTGCTGTGTTCTCAGCTGCGTTGTGAGGGCCTGCGCCGCTGGGTGACACGAGCACAGTAGCTACCGCCTTGGCAGCCCAAAGGAAGCAAATTTTAACGTGCTTGTCCTGCTTCCAACAGCAGCGGCCGTGACAGAAACAGTCACAGGCTGAGGGTGTCTGCATGAGGACCAAGGGGGTGAGTCTACAGCACGTCTAATGCACTCCCACCATTCTTGCAATGTCCTGGTGCAAGAAAGCACTCCGCCATCCAAGTCACTGATGGAAATACTGAGTCTGAGCATCTGAGCGCACTAAAACATGCTCTTCCTACATGCCAGTGTGGTCCATATAGGAAGGTCAAATAAAGAGCAGGACTGCAAGCGCACACAGCAGCATATTACCGCTGAGGCTGGTCGGTGTGATTCCCATTCCAAGCCAGGAGTGATGATGTGAATTATTGGCTCAATGTTTGGAGGTGCTTAGCACCTCCTTCCCCATCACCACCCCATGGGATGCACGGAGACGCAGCGCTTTTCTCAATAAATGCTCGTTTTACATTGCTTCCAATGTCACCCTCTGCAAAAAGTGCCACATGGCCCAAAAGGGAAACAAGCAGGATGGGAGGAATTGGGAGGAACTGGGAAGAAAAGTGCTTTGAAGCAACACATTCCCCTCTTCCTCCAGCGGTGAAGCTGTGCTGTTCAGAGGAATAGATGCGCCAAGGCTGCATGCAGCCCATTGTGAACCACCGACAACGTATTTGTCCCCTTTCAATGTCCATCAGCAGTTCTCAAAGTACAACAAGCAAGAATGATCTCCTTATGTCACAGATTTATATCAGAAGGAAACAAAGGATAATTTGAGGAAGAAACCCTCCCTGCCTTGAGAAAAAAGAGAAAGTGAGTAATATATTTGCTACCTTCCAATGCTGTACCTTATCTCATGCGCGTAGGGAATAATGGTTTCTTGCTGTCTTTGTCCGCGCTCTTCTTCCGTGCTCCTTGCTGAAGATTTGCAGGATGTCAGGAGTGCCCTATGCTCCCCGTTAGCTTAACAGTTATCTGGAAAAGAACGTGACCAAAAAAGTCATGCCCTGAAACGTGCTTTTGACAGATATATAACAATATATGTTTCCTAATATGTTTTCTGACTACAGTGTGTAAGCAGTAAAAGACACAGGAGTGCATCACCAAAACGTATGCTTGCAAATAGAAGAGCTTTCTTTTATCTTGCTTATCCAGGGAGACATCAGCCATTGTAGTACAGAGGATTTTTCCGCCTGGGCCACCCGTTTTCCAAGGAGTGGCGATGCTGAGGGTGTGCCGCCTGCACCTCCTCTTCCCAGGGACGTGTGCGATGAGGGCTGGTTCATGTTGGGCAAATCAAGCCCCTAAGGAACTAAGTGTAAATTCATGCCCTACAGCTTGTGGGGAGAAATTACCCCAGAATAACTTCGGTCTATTGCTGACAAAAAGTAACCAGCTAAATCCCAAATTATTACATCCCTGCAGAGCTTTGCTGGCTTCAGAGGAGCAGTCTTGGTTGTATCAGTTGGGCTCCAGCACAGCCCCTTCACCCGGTGGGAGCTCCCAGGCCCAGCCCAACCACGACTGCTCCTTCAGACAGACCATGACCTCTCCACCGCTGGCTGCTGTTCGTGGCACGGCACATCAAGCGAGGCAAAGAGGGAGTCTGCAGAGGCAGGCAGCTCCCTTTGCTTCCTCTGGCCAGTGCTTGTACTTAACGCAGAGCGTTTTTGCTTTATAGAAGTCTTTGCACCAAACGACTTTGTCCTAATTACTGCACTACCTCGGTTATCGCCCGCACAAACATTCCCTTCAGACCAACATACCGGCTGGGCCAGAAATCACACAATTGATGTTTTGGTTTCCACTGCCTTATCTAAATCCAGTTACTGCTCAAAATGAGACTAAGTCAACAGACTTAATTGAATGAAAAGGCTGTGAGACAACCTAGAGATTTGTGGCTGTGTATGTCCGTGCAGGAGTTAATCGCTAAGCAAACATTTTGCAACAAACAGAGCCGGGCTGAGCGGGATAGGTTTTTCTGCGGCCTGGAAGCTCCCGACACGCTGGGGTTGCACGAGGCATTGTTGGGACTGGCAGGAGGATTTAAACAGCATCGCAAACAATGTACCGCCACGGAGAAAAGCTGGGGATGGACAATGGAGCAGGCCATAAACAAACACTTCTGCTTGCTGCCTAGATCAGGAGATAGCAGAGACCCTGTAGTAGTGGCCAAAAATAATGGCTCCCCTGTAATTGTTGCCGTCCGGATGTGTGAAATAGCCCTGCTGGCACCCAACGGCTGGAAGCAGGGAGTTGCTTGATGTCCTTAGCTCATTTCTGGGGAGGCAGCTGCCAAACTCCGGATGTCCCCAGCTCCTAGCTCTTGCAGACATCACAGGTTTTCCTGGCTGTACAGCCATAGCATTCCTCCTGGCTTGCAGTTCAAGAGAGAAAGGTATAAATTAAATATGTGGGAATGGCCACACTGGGTCAGACCACTGCTCCACCTCATCATTCTTGTCTTCAATGGAGGCCGTGAGCAGACTCTCAGGAAAGACCATGAAAACCTGCGTGGGGTCACAGCCAGGATCTAGTCCCCACTGTGACAGTGCTGGACAAAGCTTCTCCAGAGCCGCAGGAGTAAAAGGACAAAGCTTTACTCTCCAGTTGCAACTTGCCCTGGCAAAATCTGTGCCTCTCCTTTTTCTACCACCTGCTCAGTTCAGAGGCCCTGTGTTGGTACCTGGTGCAGCTGCTGTTTAGGTTAAGCTGCAGTGGGAATGCTCAGGTTCATGCCAATGGTCCATCTTAGCCATTGCAAGAAGGGAGGCTGAAGCTGCAAACCTCCTAAAATAGTCATTAAGTATCTTCTAACGTGAGATGACTCACATACTTTCCTGGCTGGTAGGACTCTGTCAGCTGATGGAGAACCTGAATCAGGTTCTTCAGTAGGCAATGACAGCCTTACGGACATCTAAAGGTGACTTTGCCTCGAGCAGTATAAAGACAGAGTGTCGCATTTTAGCTGGGGGGTTGAACGCAATTTTGGCTGGAAAAACTCATCCCATGCTACAGAGACACCATGCCTTGCACAGGCCACCCACTTGTCACCACGCTCTAGCTTGGGGCAGGACATCTGGCTGTAAAAACGCAACTGTGGTGGTGCCCCTAAACAAAGGAGGACACTGACCTCAACTAGATCCTTCCTCCCTAAGGGAGGCCACAGGCACCGCTGTTGTATTTGCAACCCATTTGACAGTTCTTGCCCTTTGGCGCGCCATACAAGGAGACAGGACTACTTTTCCAGCAAAGCCAGGAAAAGATGGGAAAGATGATTAGCTTTGTGATCAGGTGCTGGGTGGCCAGAGCGCTACGCGACGTCAGAAGAAACTGCTGCTGAATGCCCGGGTTTCAGGATACAACAATAACACACAGCGCTATATTTCATTCCTTTAACAAGTGCTGAATATGCAAAGGCTCCTTTCCCAGCTTCTGTCTCCGTCTTGGAAGCTGGGGAAGAGCTGTGTGTATAATTATTTTCAGATGCCATCCACTTTATTGATTATCTGAGCGGGATGCACAAATAATGGCAGCTAATGCCAGGAGCAGGGATCGAATGAAGCTCGCTCTCTTTTGGGAAAAGCTGAAATAAAACCACCATATGAATGGGTCATTGAAAACAGGCTGGAATATAGTCCCTATAGTCATTCTGAAAGTTCAAGGGCAGGGGAAAGGGAAAAAAAAAAAGCTGTCTCTGTGTTCACTAAACTTCTAATATCTGAAAGTGCTTAAAAAAACACACATGCGCTTTTTTTCATACAATCATGGAAAACCACACTAAGCTTTTGACTCAATGGTTTTGTTTTTCCAGCGAGTCCCTTCCAGGTTCCACGCGCCATCTCATAGTCACGTCTGCTGGGTGAGCTTCGAGGTAACAAACTTTAGAAGAGCTCGCTGTGATTTTTGCCACATCGAGTTTCAAGTATCGGCTTGCTGGAAGTGCAGCGGAGAGGGAGGAGGGAGGGAAGCGGTGCGAGCTTTGCCAACACACCTGCACAAGCTTTGGGCTCTCCTGGACACTCTGTGCGCTAATGATGTATAACCTGTAGAGCCTGGCAACACGCTCGCTGAAGACTATAACAGACAGACTGTGCATGCCTCTGATTTCTAATTTCTTAAAACAAGTACTAAACCCCCGCCTCCTCCAACCCTGTGCTGTAGGTAAATGCTTAGGATGGAAACTGAGATGTGTTCAGCTGGGCAGAGCTTCTACCAAGGTAAGGAGCAAATGACAATTTAATTATGGTATTTTAGGTCCATGTAATTCCTCTTCTAAAGCAACAGGGGAGAAAAAAGCTAAAAGAAAGACAGAGTTCATTCAGCTCCAATGTTCTGCTAATTTTTCTTTTGACTATTAGAGATGCAGCTGTATCCTATTTCTAATCCACTTTCAAATTCGCTTGAATTAAAAACCCAGATCACTGCTGTGTTTTCAAGTCGAAGCACGCATAGTAGCCAAGGTTTATATTGCCGTTTCTGGAGTTATGGAATGATGAGCTCCAATAGAGGAAAGCATGTTGTATGCCTGAGTCCTGGGAAAAGAACCAAAAAGGTTGGCATCAGCGTTATTGAGAGTTAGAGCTCGCTTGTAGAATAAATAGCCTTGAAGTTAATACACCGGGCTACGTTTTACATTTGGTTCCACCCGCTGGAACTGGTCGGTATGGAAGAGCAAAGGCTGCCATGGTGGAGAGGTAGGAATGGGAAATGCTATTTAATTATAAAGCCTGGATATTCTTGAACTTTCATCTGAAATTTAAAAGTTGCCCCATTACTTTGGGGCTTATTTTCGCAAGAAATTCACTTTCCGGCTAAAATAGCACAGTAAGACTGCCCTTGCTTTGAAATACCTGCGCTTTCTCTATTGCTACCTGATTCCCAGTCTAAAAGCTGACGTTCCTCCTCTGGTATCCTGTTTATGTCTAAATCCAATAGCATGGTCTTGTCAGACTGGAAAACACCGTAACTCACATGAAGTTATGAATCCCCATATTCTCTGGGTTTTCGTATCTGCCATGACGATTCCCAGCCACTGCCAGGTGAAGCCAGCCAGCCAGTATTTATGGAAAGTGAACAGACTAATCATTTCCAATAGCGGGACGCAATTATGATATAATTGCAGCAGTTTACGTTGACATCCAAGTGGACAGATACGAGCCAAAATTTGGAATAACGGCTCCACCCATCTACCACCCAAACGTAAACAAGCCAGCATGGTTAAAAAGAGGACTAGAGGACAGGGCTCAGATGTCCTCCTTCAGCTGTGTTATGGTACGACTGCCGAGTTGCCACACAACCTTCCTGCCAGGCAATTTATCCAGCCGTAAACTGACCCTTACCTCACACAAAAAGTTCAGCGGCTTCTTTCAGTATCAGCTTCTTTTTAACCAGGGCTAGAAGTGCTTTATTGTCAGGAAGAGCAAGAGATTCTATTTTGGAGATTGGGTGTTACAGGATCACAACTTAAAGCTGTTAAGTATCTAAAATCCAGCTCAGCCTGAGCCGTGATAGGCACTGTTGTGGTGCGTACACATTACTGCCAGCGCGGATAAGGGAATGGCTGCAAAGGGGAATGAAGTCCATACAAATACAGCTAGAGCTGGAGCCGAACGACACTGAGAGCTTTCCACGAAAGATTGGGGAGTGGCTCCTTCGCCAATGGATGACTGAAAATCCAGAGGTGGATCGTGAGGAGCTTGACGTGATGTCAAGGGAAACTAGGGTAGGTCTTCAACTGAAATAAATCCGTGTAACGGTCCTGATGCTGAGCAAAATCTGCTAGTTTACACTAGCTTTGTGAACTACGAGCCCCTTTCAGAGCAGAGCTTCTTACAGGAGAATGACAAAGTTTTTCCTTTCAGCAATACTAGAGTCAATCCCACTCCACTGTGAGGATTTCTCTCATTAACAGAAAAAGAACGAACAAAGCTATCCGCGTTTGGGTAAAAGTGGTCCTGAGAAGAGCTTTGAAATTACCCTTATGACTTCCTTGCCTCTCTGCAAGTTGGCCTAAATTAAACTATTCCCCAAATTACTTTTCAAATAAATTCACGACCCTGAATGAAACAGCATCTGCTGTTTGTTGATGAACGTTTGTGTGCGATGGTCCATCCATTCCTCCTGACAGCATCACCAGGAGAAAACGGGTGCTGCTCGGCTTCAGGTTCTCACTTCTAAACGCGAGACCAGCTTGGCCTGAGCATGGCACGTGACGGCATCTCTGGATATCACAAACCTCCTCAAACGGGCTGGCTAAAAGGAGGAAACTCTCGTGGAGGCTGGGGCGGTTTATACTAGTGGAGGACCTGGCCTGCGAACACTTGCACCTGTAGTGTGGGGACAAGTAAAGGCCCAAGCTCCAAAGCATGGTGAGCTCCCAGTCTCCTAAGCTGTACGAAATCCCATTTGCTTTCTACTCGTGCTAAATATAAAAACAGAAACAAAGACACACACCTAAATAAACAGAAAAGCACAGGCAGCAGAAGGGGAGGGAGGCCCTCGTGCAGGTTGTACGCCAACTAGTACAGAGAGATGTTTTCTATTTGCGGTCCTTTATGTGAGACCTCGCCATATCATGTGGACGAGAATGTGAGTGGGAGACTTGTTGGACAATGTTAGTTTTGCAAATGTCTCACGATTGCAGAAACACCTGCTTTACATTATTTTTTTTGCTAGTCCACAACAAAATTCCTCCCTGGTCAACAGTTTTCAGCGGGCCTCGTTTCTTCCTTCTCCGTGGATGGCTCAAGTCACTGGTTTCTAAATCCTGGGCCACCACGAGATCATACCCGAACCTCCTTGAGTAGGAGGGGGAATACAGAAGGCAGAAGGGCACTTCTGCCCAGAATCATGCCAAAATGTTGGCTAGAGGACCAAAACCACACGAGACTGCTTACCATCAGGTGGGGGAAGGGGGGCAGGAGGGTTACCCAGGCCAAACGGACGGATCTGTAAGACCCATCTGTTTTCACCATGAAAACCTCACAGCCCACACCTATGCAACACACACCACTGCAGTTACCACAAGTTATTACTCTTGGTCTCCACCGCTTCCTGTGAAGCTGTAATGGGTCTGAGACAGTGTCCAACGAAACCAAAGGCAGCCTTTCCATTAACTCAATGGGCTCTGGATCAGGCCCAACATCTGTTTGGCCCTCTCTGTACACAGCGCAGCCAATTTATTCTTTATCCATTCCTGGGCCTCTCTCTCCAATAGCGTCCATATTTTTCCTACTTATGGTTGTCATTAGCCACACTAAGCACCACCCCCAGAAAGAGACCGTCCCCGCTCCTTCAGCAGCCAAGCCCCTGGCGTGGCACGGCTACGAGTGCTGCCCCAACCCCTTATCATTCCAGCGAGGTAACAGTCTCTCCTTCCTCCTTGTTCACATTTGCAGGCCATCCCTTCAAGCTGCCAAGCTCTTCCTACTCTTCTCTTTCCACCAAGGATAGGGCTGGTTGTGCCATCTGTTGTATTATAAACCTGATCAAGAATCAACGCAAAAACCAAGCAGAAAGGTCCAAGAGCCTGTAAGACACCTGAAGAGCACTGTCAGAGCAGGAACAGGCTCTCTGAACGGACATTTCCCACCTTGGCTGATGACAACCTAGGCAATGACTTTCCTGGCGATCCAGAGTATGAGGTAGAATAGCCAACAGGCAGCTCCACAGTCTTATTTTGGGGTCCAGAGCTAGAGTAAGAGACCTGGCAATAATTCTCCAAACCATCTGTATAAGACCATCCCCGTATCTCCTCAAGTGTCAATGTATATGTTGTGCCACTTCACAGCCCTTCAGCTCCCAACCACTCTCACTAAATTTGTGATTCGCATTGCAGAGCCTACGATGGGACCAGGCACAGGTCTCCTCTAGGTCCCATGCTGACAGCAGCAGCACTAGCCCATAAGTTACCATCCATTCACTGAGCAATACTAATAAGCAATACAATATTAATTTCTTTGTGACTTTACTAAGCCCTTGGATTCCAGGGTCCTTTT
This sequence comes from Balaeniceps rex, assembly GCA_013401315.1. Lineage (NCBI taxonomy): Eukaryota > Metazoa > Chordata > Aves > Pelecaniformes > Balaenicipitidae > Balaeniceps > Balaeniceps rex. The sequence continues at coordinate 169,360 of VYZW01062960.1, forward strand.
TTCACCTGTCACACATGGATACCCGTGCCATGAAATGCATGTCATGGCTAAGCAGAGCAATAGCCTTCGTTGAGAAGCCGAGCAGCTTCTTACAGCAGAAAAACAGGTCTCCGACGTTAAAACTATAGATTCTTCCACACATGGAGCCGCAGAGTCATTTTGGACACTACCATTGTCTAAGTGAGAATCCCATGCAAAAACACCCCCTCAACATATCCCGAAATCACATGGGTTTGAAAACACGAGTGCGACGCCCGAGGCCAGATGTGCGGACTGGCAGGCTGCTGGCACTGTGCATAGGCACATCTGCATGTCAGGTAGTTACTCATCCCTGCATACTTCCCTGATAAAATCTGGATTGCCTAAAGCTGGTATTTTCACTCCAGTTTCCTTATCAAGGTATTTACCACCTCCTGTCTGTGCCTTGCAGACTGAGGGTGTTAAATGCTCCCTTGCTCTCTCTGCGGTACGGTGAGCTCAAGCGTGTAGGAGCTGCCATACAGGATGGGATTTCTAAACCCACCGGAGCACGCAGTGGGTGGCTGCTGGCCTGGGCTCGATAGGATCTCACCCTGTTTGTACCTGGGACGTTGCTCTTTTGATCCTCACGCTGGCTTTCTGCAGCTGGCGGGCTCCTTCCTGTGTTTCAGGGCGTTTGTTGTGGTGGTTTTTTTAAAAGCTGTTGTCTCCCGTGGAGGGTTCTACCCTGGTGTAGCTGTTTTACAGCTGTAGGAAGAGAAGGATAGTTTGGGATGAAGTTATTTCAGGAATGGCAGAAGCGTATATGGCACCTCAATATATACACATAACTTCTTTTTCTCTCTCCAAAACAGAGAGCATCTCTCTGTCTCTCTAAATAACAATATCGGGATAGGCCTGCGATCGCAAATGCAAGCTGCCCTTGGGAACTTTGAGTAGTCCCTTTCCAAGAGCACCCCACACCTCTTTCCCACCCACTGCTGATACCAATCACCTATTGTAACCAACGGCTCTCACGCCCTCCTCTTCCCACGAGAGAGAACATCACTCTGAACCCTGCGGAGGGTGTCCTTGATGGCTCTGCTGTTCTCCTCCAAGCTTGATAAAAGGGGAAAAAGAGGGACAGGTTCTGAAATGCAGTATCTTAAAAATTATTAATTTTCTTCAGGAAAAATATTCTTTGATTACCCATTGGGGAAACCCAAGCAACAGATCTGTTTCAGTTTGATTTCACAACCATGAAAAACATATTTTATCAGTTTATGAATAACATTTGTGGAGATTGATCAGCTGGGTCCACATTGCGTTGGGGGAGGACGTAGTTTATTTTGGGATACTGACTCTACAAACAGCGCTGTGGGCATTACACTACAGGAATATAGCTTGGCATCACTCAGACTTAAAAAGAAGCCTTTTAGCTAAACTCAAACAGAATGAAATGTAATGCAGTTTGATTTTGGAAATGCCACCAAGTTCTTCTAGTTCAAAAAAATAACAATATAGAATTTTTCAGACTTCATACAAAAAGATTTGCTTCTGACATTTCCGCTCCATTTTTTTTATTGCTGTTTGGGATGTAGGGAAAAATAGTCAGAACTACAACATGGAGTAGATTTCTAAATTACTTGAAATATCTGTCTTGACACAGGCTGGCTGAAGACAGAGCGATGTCCCCAGCTGCCTTTCCTAGAGCAACTGCCCAGCTGTTACCAGCTTGAGCAAACTTGTTTAAATCCCACCACTACACTGCCCCACGCATGCAGTGCTCTTGGGGTGCTGGGCAACCCTTAACGGGGCCCAGGAAAAAGACCTTTATTTTGGCGTATTTAACCCTTCTGTGGTCTTTCTGCTGGAAGACGTTAGACTTGCATCCAAGATTGTTGTTGTACTTGAGAGCGTCCATCCTGGTGAGAGCACTCTGAACCCCACCAGCTGGGCAGAACAAGCCCTGTCCACGAGCAGTGCTGAAGGAGAACCAGGCAGGGTTCATGGAGCTGGTTTTTCCCATCACTTTGGTTTTTGGACTGAGCCAGCACTGAAATCAGAGAGATGACTGCATATCTGAGGTGGCGTTAATTAGGTGCCAATTGCAATGAAGACATGATGACATGGGCTTCAACGGGAGCTGGCTGCCGGGATCAGATCCTGCCTCCAAACTATAACCATCCTCCCTCCTGCTGGTATTAAGACCAGCTAGGCTAAAACCAGCTTGAGACATGCCTGCTCTTTCTGTGGTTTCTCCTCAGACTCTCTTAGGAGCTGCAATTTTTTGGAGGTGGTGTGCACCTGCCGCAAGCCCTGCCTGTGTGCCTGGGTGCCGGGTGCCCAGAGCACGGGGAGGAGCAGCTCTGAGAGGCCTCAAGCAAGAAGCAGAGGAAAGCAGATGCTTTGCAAAATGAGCTGACCCACAGTTTTGTCCTGTCCCGCAACCTCCAAAGACAGGGCACGAGAATAAAACGTAGGGAACCACGTAGTGTGAGAGCACAACTCAAAAATTACTCCTGTAGTGAAGAAACCACATAATATATTCAAGATGTCAGAGGTTAGCCGTGGTGCCTGTGAATCACGCTGCAAATACCTCACCTTTAACTCCACCGTCGTAATTAGATTACAAAGTTTTTATTACGGTTTTAAATTCTGCCTTTATAGGTTGCTGCCCAGCTGTGCACTTAAATCTGGTTTTATCACACTTTCTGAGCTCATCACATTTAATTCTGCCCCTACAATGCTGGATTAACTTTAAGGGTCGCTGAAGTCAGAAGTCACTCACCCTTGCCCTACTAATGGATTCACACCATCCCTGCGCGGCCCCGAAGAGTGCTGTGTACAGTAAACTGTATTTATTGGCATGGCGGAGGAAAAGGGGCGTTGGGGTTGTTTGTTTATTTACTCCGCCGCGGTGCTTAGCTATCAGGATATTTGCACAGATTACTGCATCGACGAGATGTTGTTTACCTCCATGTCACAGCCTGCTGCAATGAAATCTTCTCAGCAGCGCTGGTCCGAGAGCTAAAAAGGCAAATATTTAGGTCTGCCTGTGAGAAGCGGGTGGCTGACTAATGAGCTGTATAGACCTGTATCATCTGAGGAACTGATCAATTGTCTCCATTCGGAAATCACACCCTGCTGTCACACTCACCCTGCCAGAAAGCCCAGACCTGGTATTTTATGGATCCTGTCTCTGATATTTCAGGCAGCACCAGAAGAATGAAAAACCGTTATTTTTTTCTAAGAGTGACTTCTTCATTGTTTCCTGTCATCGAGAAAGGCAAGGCACAAATGAAACTCTTCATCTAAACAACGTTCATCCCCAGGTTTTACCTCAATCTGTTTTTCTTCTTTGACCAGCAAAGATTAGGTGGGTTGGTGTTAGATACCACCCAAACAAGATGATTCATTGTCCTGAAAAATTCGTCATGTAAATGGGCAAATAAAGGGGAAATCATATTCTTTCTATTAAAAAAAAATGGAGAAATGAGGTACTGAACGTCCAAGTGATTTACATGAAGTCACAGGGGACATCTGAAAGGGATCAGGGAAATAAAACTAGCTCCAGTTGAAAGGTCATTTCTCTTTCTTGCAGGGCAATACTTTGAAGAGAATTAGAACAGACCTGAGCCAGAGATGGACAGCAGGGACTTCAATGAAAAATAGAGGACAAAATTCATCACTGGGTAATGCTGTGACGATTTTTGACCTTTGCCAGTCAATGACTAGACACAACATTTTTGGAACCGAGGTTAATAATCTTCGGCAATATACAACCTCCTCCCAAGGAATGTGTGGTGATTAGGGCAAAGAATTTCACATGGTCACAAAATATCTATCTCAGAGTCCTGGGCTTATAAAATACTCTATTTCCTCCATTAATTGTGTCCACGTGGAGCTGTAACTAAGTAGCTGAAACAAATAAAACCAAAGTAATATTGTTTCCTTTTAAAATATTTCACTTAATTTGTGGAAGAGGTTTGGGCTCATTAAAAATAGACCATCTCCCATGAGGGCTTTTTCCTTTTCTTCTCCGAGTCTCTCAACCAATCCTTAGTAACGTGTATAGCAGCACACTCCTCCTCGGCACAGCCTTAGCTGGAGCCGCTCTCTTGTTTGACTCGGCAGCTCCTGTCATGCTCGGCGGCGAGGGCAGGCAGCACTTGTTTGGCTAAGCGAAGCGAGGCCTCGGTGTCTTCTGATGTGTCATTGCTCTGAGATGATCAGTCAGTGTCGCTGACTAAAATGTCTTCCTTCCATCTCCAGCCCATTAGGAAACTCCACCTCTTCCTTCCGTGCAAAGATTTGGCTATCATCATCTATGCTTTTTTTTGTGGAAACGACAATACGTTCGCTGTGACCGAAGGTGCAAGCAATGCCTAGACCTCAGCTAGAGCCTACAGAGTTGAAGCTATCGTGCAGGCACTTGGCTTCTTCTGGTGGATCTTAGTCTGTTCCCTAATCTTCCAAAATAAGCTATGAATCAGTTACAGGCGACATCAGAAACCTCTGTGTCGTCAACAGACCATGACAATTCCTTTCCCTGAGCTAACATCATCACAAAGCAGGGGACAAAGCACACAAGACAGAGGTAAAAAGCAACCTGGAGTAAGGGCTGCAAGAACCACCTCCAGAAGAGATCAAATGATTCCACAGATTCCTTTCCTGTTTAACATCATTTTTTCACCTTCATCAGGATATCTTTTCCTTTTAAGTCCACTCCTCCAAAAGAAAGGCATCTGCAACCGTGACTCTCTCTAAACAAAAACATGAGAAGATCCGGTGATTCCACACAGTCCCTTGCAAACTCTCCCATTGCTGGTGTGCTCTGACCCGTAAAGTGCTCGTGCTGCAGTGTGACTGGGGCAATGCCAAGACCCAAGGGTGGATCTGACCAAAGAGGGCCAAATATGCAAGTGTTTACAGAAGTTACAGGAAGCTTAGGGCAGAAGTTGGGACCGTGATCTTCTCTGCACTACCACGTTTCACAATGCCCTATTGGCACCCGACGTCCTTCCCCTCTCCCCCACTACTGATGTGGCCCCAAATACTCACCAGGTATCTGGGATAGATGTCATGGTATGCATGCTTCAGCCCTGTTTCACAAAGACATTTCCACAAAATTGGATCCTATGATCCCTCTCCAAATTTCTCCTTCTCTCTTGCGGGCTCAGTCGCACTGTAGAAGAATTTATGCCAATGTTACCAGGCAACAACCAAACTATTCGTGAGGGCATCCCAGACAAGAGACGTAGAGGAGTTCAGAGGCTCCCCCAGTGCTGGGTCGCTCCAGTTCTTCTCACTGGTTTTGTTCTCCTTCTAGTGGGGAAGCCACATCTGGAAAATTACTGGTGTCCTGCTGTTCACTACGGACACCACTGGGAACTGGCATATGGTCTTGTAAACTGTGATTAGATCTACAAAGTAAACTCTCGTTATGACCTCTCTCAAGGTCTTTAAAAACACATTTCCCTAACTGCGATAGTTATATTCAGATTCTTTCATTTTGTTAATAACAACATCATCCATGTTTTCCTCTCTCCCTCATCCTTTTTCAGATCGTAATCTCGTTAGGCACAATAGAAAATTCATTCCATAATTCTCTTCTCTCCCCACGCTCTCCAACTCTGGGCATGAACACTCTCCTCCCACCAGAAAAACAATATAAATACAAACAGCTTCTCTGCTCTGGATGTGCTGAACCTGAAGTGTGGGGCTTTTCTGGACCATATTAAAAGGTAACTATCATCAGTCTTACTAATATTAGTAGTATTATTGCTTATGTTAGAGCCCCCCTTAGAGATGATAGCCAAGATCAAGCCTTGATGACTGTTTGGATGCTGTACGAACATAGCGTGAAGGCAGTCCTTGCCCTCAACAACCTGACATATATCTGACCAACACAGACATGAAACAGATTGCAGAACGTTGGGTGAGACACTCTGTCAGCGGGAGAACCAGGACCCAGCTCAATTAATCCTGTGTCACTGCCATTCCTCTGCTGCCTCTCTGCATAAATTGAATTCTTCCTTCCGCAGCCTCTGGTGATCATCAACATGGCTGTACCAAACGCCTCTTCTGAATGTGAGGCGCCAAGCCCAGAATTGCCGTCGCTCCGCCCCAGGAAAAACACTCCCAGCAACTGACTGGGATGGAAGTGAGGTTTTGCCCCAAATCTTGTCCCCACCGTAAGAGCCGTGGGAGAACTTGAGTGGGATGAAGATTTCTGCCCCGAGTATATTTATTCCAGAGCATAATGTTCTGCTCCAGGCAGGCGGGCACTAGTCCGGGGTAACTTCGAAAGAGCTAATTCAGGATCACCTCTCAGCCCGTAATAGCCGAGAGGGAGAGCTGGACCTGCCGACTCGGCAAGGACCACTTTAGGTACTGCAGCACCTGGGAGAAAGGCATCTGACCACAGCAGGATAACTTGGCACATCTAAATCATTCTGGCGTCCTCCAAGGGACAACGTACAAAACCTACGCACTCGACAGAGAGCTACGTATTACTTATATCAGATCTGTAAAGACTCAGGTGATATTATTAAATATTTAAAATGTTATGATTGTAACAGAATATCCCACTCGGATGTATCACAGGAACCAAAGAGGTAAAATCTCCAGTAGCAATTCGCTCCGCAACAGGGACTGTGCCTGCAGGTCACATATGCCTATACAGGCATTTTCTGGATCGTGTGTATCTATGCGTCATAAATGGAGACACAGCCGTAAGAACACTTGGTTTTAAGGACTGAATCACTTGGCTTTGATAAGATTTTATCTAGATAAAAACTCAATTGATTGACAGCTCATATTTCTTGGGTTTAATGAGCTCATAACTGCACTTTAATTGGTTTAATTACCAGAACATAATATTACAGGTATGTAATGCAGACCTGTAATATAGAGCTGTACGATATATTATATACGCTATACATAATAAAATGCAACAGCTAATGTAACACACTTTTTCATGAGAATTATTACTAGGATTATCACTAGTGAACATTCAGCGGCATGAATAGAAATTTCCTTTAAGTAATGTCTTCGCGATTCAGCCCTCCTTGTACAAGCTTCTGAGAACGACATACATATGAGGAAAATCTGAAGGCTGTGAAATACGAAATTATTTGTAGGCTAGGGCGGGATTTGGCTTCAGTAAGCTCAGGGTCTAAGTTCCTCCAAGATGTTTAGGCACCTAACTCCCATTTCAAATTTCCATGTTCGCTTCAGAAATACAATTTTTCCTCTAGCCTTTTCCAAGGCTGGCTCAACGCACACAGCATTTTCTCAATCTATTTATTGTCTGCGTTTTGGAAATTACTATTAACAGTCACGCAGTGTTTTCCTAATATAAATGTTTAGGTCTCTCCAGCGACACAATTAACATCTGGGAGAAGCACCGCAGCGTGCAATTGTGTCTTTAATTATCTTTCCATTGTGAGTAGAGATGCTACGTGCCAAGGCAGTTATTACACCTGATGAGGACAATGTCTTTACAATGGGTGTTTATACAGGCTAATTCCTTATAAAAATACCTTGACAGAAAGTGCTCCACCTGCCTTCGTGTTCCCTATCGCAACTGCTAATTAATGTTATTGTGCTGAAAATGATCCTATCAATTAAAGCCTCTCCTGTCATAACCACTGCTCCCTGCCTAGCTATGCCTAATTAACCTGCCACTGACTCACACGCCAGGAAGGACGTTCATCAGCCAGACTTCGTCTTGCTGATCCAATTTCCATTGCTCCGCTTGGTTTTACACAGAGCCCTCCGTTCAGCTAGGCATGTGCCTCCCCTGAAGCACACGACCCAGTCGGTTTGCCTCTCCGCTCAGCAATTCTTACCCTCAACTGCTGCTGCTGATTCAGGGTGTAAAGCTATATTCAGGTTCGTGGTAAAGTTCTCATTGATTTAGTTGATTAACAGGGCTGACCATAAGCATATACTTGAAGCCAAGTGCCATCTGATTCACTTTGTCAGTCACACCGGTTAAAATACGGTTGCGAGCGCGCTCCGTGCTTTTGGACGAAGTTATTCTGCAGGACACTGCACACGGTGGTTGCAGCTGTTCTCAATTTTCTGTGTATTTGTCAAGCTAAACTGATGTTTATATTGCTTGCGTAAATAAGACTTGATCCTTCAAACTGAAACAGAGTGGAACTGCTTTGCAGATCCGGTCTCTGGGAATTGTGATGGGGACTGGGAAAGACAGCGGTGAAAGCCTGCCATCGGTCCCAGAAGAGTCACGTTCAAAGAATGACTTTGCTCTGCGCAAGATGCTTTGGGCTTGATTTTGGACCTGCACCTAGGTATGTAAGGATCCAAACAGAAGTGTAATGGGATTGTTAAAAGAACATTACTCACCCCTCGGGAGACCGCCTCTTCTGCCAAAGAGCTCCTGCATGGCTCAGCTCAAATTGCAAAACCTCCATGTTCTTCTGTTTCTCATCTGTTACAAGAGAGATAATTACAGAGGTGCTAAGAGGATAAACATAGTAAAGTCTGGGAGGTGCTCAAAAAAAGAGCATGGAAGATAGATGAGGCATGACTAGTTACTCTTGTCTCAGGGCATGCCTGAGCTCTGTAGTGAGACAGGCAGGGCTTCTGGCCAGCTGCAAAATCAGCCATGATGTCTCAGTGGCCAAGGGGGCTGGGTGAGGGCTCTGAGGGTATGGGGTTGTCCTCTCCAGGTTTGCTTCAGATCAGCTGCTGAGAGATGTTGGACTCTGAAACCCTCTTGGGCATTTTCAGTGATCAAGAAATCATCAGGATAACCTTGGAGGACCACTTTTTAAATTAGATTTCTGGTGTCCCTCTGTGCAACTACATCAGCAAATTACATGAAGGGAAAAAAAAACCCCACCCCAATCTCCTCTTCTCCAACTCTCCAAGAAAGACTAGCTGAAAATATGGAGGAGCAGTTCCTGCTGGAAGCTGCTGTTCGCTCATCCCAGCTTGCTAGGCTGTCCTCGGCGATAAAGCTGTTTGCCACGCGTTGCTCAGTGGCACTGCAGTGATTGTGTCACACTAGTGCAGCACGTGGGGGAACCCGTCCTACCAACCCGGCAAGCCGAGGCTACGCAGAAGGAAACGGGATCTTAAGAGAAAGGATGTCAAGTGATGAGCCACTGCCTTGGGACCAGCTCCACGGTGTGTGTTACAGATTAAATTCGAGGCAAACGCAATGAAATCTTGTGGAGGGATGGCAAAATAAGAAACCCATGCGCACGCGCCTTCTGGCAGATAAGGCATTCAGACTGCTCTTTCTGGAACTAACCGATAACAAGAAAAAATAAACAGGAAAACAAAACAAATAAAGTTTAAAAATTGAATGCATCTTCCAGCGTACAAAATGAATCAGTGAATCAAATGGGCTAAAAGGAAGAGATGTGGAAAAATCAAGATTTTTTTACCCCCACAAAATCATGGGATTCTTGCAAAGAGAGGGAGAGGAAATATTTATTCTCAGAGAAATGCAATGGTGCCACTGTGAAACGAAGCAGGTGGTCAGCACATCGTGTCTATGCATCTTCAGCACTAACCAGGATTAAGGCATTGCAGAAAATGTACTTAAACCTGTTCCCAAAGCACCCCAGGATCCCCTGGCCGTGAGGAGCACCCTTCCCCCGGAGGTCTCCCTCTGTGGCAATCCCGTTCTTCCTCCTGTGTTTGGAGAAGGGCTGGAAGGTGGCTAGGATTGACCATAGTGCCTGTGCATCCCAGGCAAACACCCTTTATGGAAATATTTGTTCTTGTCAGGGACTCCCATGGGAGCTGATGGTATGCAACACCTCACTGGATCCGCACTTGCTATTGCCACTAGTAATAATAATAAAGGGCAGGGGAAGAACTAATACCACAACTTCCTTTCAAGTTTGAGGTCTGTGTGTGTCGGGAGAGCAAGGATTCCACAGGGCACTCGATTCTGCTTTCTCTGAAGCAGCAGTAAATAGAAATGGTTGGTAAAACTTCAGAAGAACCATGTATGTCTGTGGTTACGTAGGCTAAATATAAGGAATACGTGTATATTTCTTTGAAATATGCCATTCTACCAACAGGGAATCACTTAGCAAAAGCAGATCCCCTTTTGACTGCACTTTGCTTTGAAAGGAAAACATCCAGAGGAAAAACAAAAATGCTAAGAGCACTGTAATTGTGCCATTTCAAAATTTAGAGCGTGAAGCATTTGGCTTTTTCACCTTCAAGTTTTCATGTAGATCGTTATGCAAGACTGCGAAAAGCAGGAATGGAGACAGGCTCACTTTTGGGGAGGGAAGGTGGAAGACAAATTTTTCTTCTGGGGTGATTCTTAAACTCTTAAGTCACATTTCAAAATTCCTTCTCGTCAGGGCACTCCATTTGGAGTATCGCTTATATGTCTCTCTGTATTACCACCATCACCGTAGGAGCCACGCATCACATCTCCTGCTGTACTAATCCTCACAGAGCCCACGGCCCACAGTTGTGGAAACTGAGGCAAGGAGCAAGTAGGTGATTTGTATAACTTAACAGAGAGCGTCACTGACAGCACTGGGTGACGAGCTGTATCTTGCGAGTCTGCAATCCGCAGCTCTGTCAAAAAAATCCCCTTTTCTACTCTGTTTTGAGTCAGCCCGGGTAATGACAAGGAGCCTTTTGTTGTTGCCATCCGAGGAGTTGGCTGTTGGTTCGAGCTCTCGCGCTCTCATTAAGGAGGCAGCGAGGGGGGAGCAGAGCGCCGATCCCAGCGGGAACACGTGTCCTAGGTTAGCCCATCTGCAAAATAATTCTTCTGTGTGTCATCTAGGCCAAAAGCTGAGGCTGGGATCTGCTACATGGCTAAGTTCCCTCCCCGCGGCAGCCAGAGCAAGCGTGGTGACAGTTACGGGGAAGGAAATTGAAATGTTTTGGGGAGTTATGGCATGGAGAGTGACATCTGTGGCAATGGGCTCATTAAGTGAAGGATTTGGTGTAATACATATTGCAACAAGGTCATATTCTCAGAAAACTAGGACTTGCCAGAAAAATGAATGAAATCAGCCAGGCTCATGATTTGCTTTGATTGCTTCCAAATTCATCTTTAATCTAAGTTCTTTTCAAGGTCATCACAACTGGGCTTGCATGAATCCTGGGGCCTAATCCTCATCTGGTGCAAGCTGGAGTGAATCCATTTAATTCAAGGGACCCTCGCCAGTTTACATCAGATTGTGGTTATTTTTAAGGGTAGGTCATTTAGAAATATGTAAGTACTTATTTCCAGCTATACTTTTTGAATAAAGCAAATAAATCTGAAACCTACCAGGATAGACAGCATCCAATTTTTTTTTTTTTTCCCCCAAGCCATGAGACAAGTATGCCCTATGTTGAATCACTTACACTGTAATGCAGGAAACCCAAGGATGTAAACAGCATCAAGGTCTCCGTGGAAGAGTATTCCCCAGTCCATCTTTTGCCAAGGAAGAACACCCAGAAGCGTGCTAGGCTGGTCACCGTGCTTAACAGTGGTGGCAGTCAAGAGTGCCACCAGGTGAGAAACTGGAGGAGAGCGAAGGAGACGTTGCTCACCTGCAGCCTCCAGAACCTCCCACATCCCAGCCCTGTTGCTCCTCCTTCAGCACCCCTGTGCTCTCACCGGCTTCTCCGAGGCTGACCCCACTGATTGAGGAGGGTCAGCTCCCCTAAAATAAAGGGGTCCTTTTCAGATTATACCAGATGAGGATTTGGCCATGGGATTCAGGCAAGACCAGGTCTGACAGCCCCATGAAACAACTTGGATGAAAGCAACAAAGCCTTGAACAAACCCCAGGCTCCATCTCAACTTTCAAAACTGGCCAGCCTCAGTTTCCAGAAACCAAATAGCCCCTCTCCAGGTTGAATTTTGCAGCTTCAGGAGGAAGACCAACCATGATTTGCCTTACTGCTGGGATGGGCTGGCTCTGAGTAGTCCCCTTGCGCAAGAGCGAATACCAACTTTGTGAATTACTTTTGATTCTTCATCTCTAGTGGTAATTCCTCTTCCCATGTCCTAATTTCCAGCCATGGTGAACTGCTTTGCCCTCAGTCCCACAGACCCATATCCATGGAAGTATTCCCCATCCATGGGAACAGCCACAAGGTAATGAATGAATGCATTTCCCCAGGAAGGAAAGACCATTCATGAGTTTAAGAAATAAAAAAGGTGATTACCTGGATTGAACGTAGTTTGGCAGGTCAGAAGAAGCAGCAGCAGCTCACTGAAAGAGAAAGACGGACACCCACTAGCAAGGGTTTGTAGGGAAACAAGGTTAAGACCCAGGGACCAGCAGCTCTTTCACTGACTTTCGGACCGTAAAGACAATGGTCTCCAAACAAGATTGAGACCTCTGGGTATTATCCGAGCATAAAGAGAATGAACAGTATCACCAACGAAGTACTGAGTAGGAAAAATATCTACGTTGCTCTATGCTTTGGGTTTTTTTAACATCCTTTGCACTTGAATAAATGTCTCCCTTAGCAAAAATGGCGCACGTAATATACGGCAGAGGCAAAAGTGTATATAAAAGCTATAATTACTGCTGTTTAACAATTAGTAGTTCTATTTGAAGATGTTTTGAATAAGATTTATGGTATGTTTTCTAATTTTTAATTTATAATTATGGGGGACAAGCTTAGCCTTAAGTATTTCTCCTCTAAAAAATTTAAAATAATATATAGTACACTTTTGGTCTGTAGAGAGGGATACAAAAACAGGAAAAAACATGTAGGAAGAAAAGGATAATTTTTTTTGTGTGTGTAAGCAAGGTTTAAATGGAATAATTAAATTTACCATAATCAATAAAATGTGTGAGTCGAGTTTATTGAAGTGGCTATTTCCCATTGCATAATTTCCCTGGGGAACTTTCATTTTTAATTCAAAAATAAAAAATAATAATAATAAAAAAAGAAACCCCTGAGCACTTACTGTAAATATGCCAGCATACGTGTGAGGTTAAGAAAAGCACGAGCCTACACCCAGGAATCAAAGAGGGGCTTACCACTGCTTTGACACTAATTGTAAAAGCTGAACATTTTCTAGAACCATAATCAAATCTTAACTGCCATGGGGGACCCATTCAGCAGCTCACAGTAATTCTAATAAGATGCAGAGCCTTTCACCTTTAGGTCACCAGTTCAAACCCACTTTGGGTTGGTTAGTAAACAGAAGGTAAAACCCGAGTCCGGTGGAGTGCCAGAGCATCTAGAGTAGATGCCAGAGCAGCTGTTGGGCAGAAGTGGGAAAGGGTTTTTCCTTTTGTCCCATGTCATCCCTGCTTCCCCTGGGATTGACGTGGCCACCTCCTCTGGGGACTCACCTCATCTCCCTCGGCCTCAGATCCTCCCTTCTGGAAAGGGGATGGGAAACACTTCTTCTTGCTGCCCTTCCTCCACTTCAGCTGGAAGCTCCCCAGGTGCCCCACAGGACCTACCACCAGAGACCCTGATCTTGCCATGGGGTTTTTCAGTGTTTCCGTAACACCTCTCCCAAGAAAACATAAACAGCGATATCATCTCTGTCCCACTTCCATGTATACAACTCCTCTTAATTAATTAGTTCATTTACTTCAGCACTGCATGGAAAACAGACCGATCAAACACGTAATTGAAAACAACAGGCCCCCACCCCGCTGCCCTAGGCCGCACAACAAACAGCTCTGCCAATAAGGGCAGCGTTTGAAAACCGAAGCTGAGTCCTCGCCTCAGCGCTTCACCTGGCTTCAGGTAAAACTTCTCGCACCACTCCGAGCTGCCGTATGCGAAATCACAACTCTAGACGAGGCCGCCAGCACTGCCAACAGCTCCAAAGCATCTTAAGTATCGCGGTAAGCACCCCACACATCCCCTGCTACGCCAACGCCTGGATGGGTCCTCGCTCTACCGTGTCTTCCTTAAGGAAGCCGTGAACATTCGTATTTCAAGCTGTCTGAACATCAGAAGATGGCTACGTGATCCATCCAGCCTAAAGACAGGTTGCCACCAACACAGACAGCCTCCTCTCTCCCTCAAATGTGTGTCCCCCTTCCCGCGTGCACGGGCATGACTCGGAGGCCGCTTTATGGTACACAGTTATAGTATGGAACCCCGTCTTTCTGGCTGTGATGATATGTACGCTTCTGTATATGCGTGTGAGTGAATATAATAGTCTGAGGCCTTAATTGTGTCCCATATTAATACAGCTGAGAAGTTGAGGAGCTCTAAGGAACAATTCATTCATTGTCCTCTACACATCTGGGTTAATGTTTCCTCCTTGGATTAGGCTGTACCAGCGTGTTCCCTCTCTGCTCACCACAAGCTAGTGGTGCCAATTTCCCTCTGTGACAGCTCCAGTGACAGCTGTTTACTTGGAAGCTCATGGATTTGATATATAGGTGCTAGCCACAAATTAATGGAATACTTTCCAGATGCAACGTCTTTAAATATTCAAAAAAGTAAGCCAAAAGCACTAAGCTGTTTTGGCCATTTTTTCTCTTAACTCTGAATGTCTCTCAGAGATGATGTAAACACGATTTCTTGGAGCAATGACCAGAACGCTTAAGAAGTTTCAAAGGCAAGCAGCAGCGTGAGGTGGTAGACGGCTGATGGTGCCATTTGTCATCTGAAGCCAAGACCTGAAATGCCCATGAAAGTAGAGCAGAATAAAGAAGAAAAAAGAAGCATTGAGGCTAACCATTAGAAGATTGCCTTCCCAGCCTGCTCTGGTCAGAGGCTGCGTGCGCTGGGCCGGACCCCGAGCTCAGGTGAGCTGTGTTTGGCACGGGCTCCAAAGCGCAGCTCCCAAAAACATCTCCAGAGGCTCATCTGGAGCATTTCAAAGCAACAACAAGAGCCTGCTGAGGATGGTTACAGTGGACAAGGATCCCTAAAATGCCTCAAACCTCTCCTTGCTAGGTGACATCTAGAAATCCTTCTGGAGCAGAGGAGTTGTTATCTAGCTCAGAAATGGAGACCAAGATCTGCCCCAGGTGTGCCTTTCTCCCAAGCCAGACCTTCAGCAGTAGCACTGCTCCTGTGATCTCTGTTTGCATTATATTCACCCTAATTCTGAGGACTGAGACAAAAACGGCATTTGAGGGTGAAGATCAGCATACAGACATGGGCAAAATCGCTTTGGGGCTGGTGTAATTTTGACTGTTATCACCTTTGCTCAAAGTTGACAACAGGTCAAACTGAAAACTTCGGTGAAGCGGAACGGCTACGCTGAAGCTGTGTGGTAATGATTTATACCATCTCAGAGCCTGGGCCAAGAAGTGTAACTTACTTCTTGGCCAACTTACATCACTTTTTCTTCCCTCGCTGCATTTTCTTTGGCATTTTCTTCTTCGCATTTTCTCATTTTCTTCCACAGAAATTTAACATGACCTGGACAGTTGAGCTACCAGGATATGGATTTTCTATCCAGTCGTTAAAGGGAGGAACCTTCTTACACACTTTTATGTACTTCGAAATACCAACAAACATGAGCTGTGTGGCCTCACACTGGAGGAGGGCAAGAAAAAGCTCCAAGTGACCCTGTCTGAATTTGAAACTGGTTCAAGCCTGAAACGCTGCTTATTTGAAGGTTTCTCCTTTATTCCCTCCAATGTTGTTATTAATTAAGAGAATTAATATAGTTATTAAAGTGATCATCAACTTCACTGAATGGAAAAATTCAAGTTCATTATCTAGTGGGAGGAAAATAAACATCATTTTACAAGGGTTTTAAAGCAACAACGGTAATAACAAACCGCCCCGAAGTCTAGTCCACGGGCAGAACGGACATCTGCTAGAAAAATATGATGATTCCCCCACCCACCACCCTCAAATTTAGGGATTTGTGGAATATGGGCCTTGCCTAAAAGTTGCTTGGCAGAAATCCCCATGTTAAGTTCTTATTTAATGAAATCATGTGGTAGTAAATCAAACACAGAAACAGGAATAAGTAAAATCTACCACATCCTTTGAAAAAAGTACGGTTTGACTCTGTCAGCTCAAGTTGCCTGGGCAATGAATTATCTGTATTTGTCAACGAAAAAGTGATCATCCAACAGTCACCCACCTTTTTGTGTAGTTTCCTAATCTTCAGTCTCAAAGCTGAGCTGAGAGGCAGCACAAAACGGCTAGGTCACTCCCATAAAGAACTCCTACAGCAAGCACGAAGCTGCCACATCTTTACAAAGCCTGTGTCAACGGCCCAAAATGCAAAATTTGGGCCCTCTTACGAAGCGTTCGCTTCTGGATGTTACACGAAAGGCGGCAAATGAGTCTCATAAACAACACGAGGGAAAACGGGCAGAAGAGTGGGAACACCACCACCACATCACGATACAAACTACTAGAGGTTGTCTTGATCTAGTATCTACTGAAGTCAACAGGAACCTCTACGCAGATCTACTCTACGTGGTTTTCTCTACGCCCTTGGTGCACCCACGTGGTTCAGAGCCCTGGAGAGGTGCTGGGTAGAGTCTGTCTGCTGATAAATTCATTATAGCTTGGTCACAACTATCAGAACAAAAGGGCTCTCACAGGGAGAGCTCACGAACCCTTTTCTTTTGAAACTTCCTACAGAAACTATGTTGAATCAATAATATCTGCAGACGACAAATGATCTCTTTTAAATTACGTTTCAATTTCCTGTCCTGTCTTCCCTCACTTTTCCTAGAAAAGATGTATTTGATTTTGGGTCCCCCAAAACTCTAAGGGAAAATTTTCAATTTTTTGGAAGGAAACTTGTATTTCCCTCTGGAAAATCACAACAAAAAATAAACATTTCTTGTCAACGTTTGCCTTAGGAGTAATAAAACATGTATTGCATTCACCGATATGTCCAAGAAAGCAATCAGGAGAGATATCGTTAGTGGCTTGAAATTAATTTCATCACTCAATTATATGTGGAGCCCCGTAGCTCTCCATTTTTTAAAGCAACTTTAATTTCATGACTAAACATACAAAATTTGGTATCCTGCCTCATCCCCTGACATTCTGAACTTCTAATTTAAGGTTTTTATTTTTATAACTGAGTACTTGGAAGTACTAAGACCATGGTTTTACGCTTGTCGGTCTGTCTTGGATCCGTTATTGTTTCAGTGTTGCGATTCATCGCTGTGAAATCAATGTGAAGCAAACTTCTCAGAAATCTTGGGATTTCTCAGAATCCCCATCTGAATGCCATTTAAGCAGATTTGACTTTGTAATTAACCATTTCTGAGAGAGTAAAAAAATATAAACAGCTCAAATGTGGCATTTTTACAACCTTAATAAAACCAAATGCAACGTTTACTAGGGGCGCATTTTAACGAAAAGAAAAAGGTTGTTATAGCAAAACAGCAATCACTGTAATTTTAAGCAAAACCAATGGTAATTGTAGAGCAGCAAGGTGCACGTTATTGGCATAAGAAAAATCCTCTCTTTGTACTTGAATAGGAGAACTTGGTAAAAACAAGAGATCAGCATATGGAAACAGGCTGCAGTGCTGCACAGGAACCAAAAGCAACTTTTCCACTAGATAGCAAAGCTTAGGCAAGAAGCGTCCCCATCGACCACCATCCGAGTGCTCATGGAAGGCGCTGCGTCTACTGAAACTGCTATGGACTTCGGTAAAACTGCTGCACGGACACATCCGTGGTGCGTTTCCTTGAGCTAAAACCACTGCTGCAGGGATCCTTCCCAGCTACTCCAGGCATCGCTGCTGGAGGGAGGCAGCGGTAGCTGCTGTGCCCTACCCAGAGGAAAGAGAGCAGCATGCTCTGAGCGATGCGTTTGCTTTCCTAATGGCCCAATTGCCCGAGCTAAAGAATGATCTGAACTACAGCTGGGTGATGTTATTTGAAAAATCTGCTATTTGAAAAACTTATTTGAAAAATTTGTTATTTGAACATTTTTTTAGTTGGGCTGAAATTTTTCCTCTGTAATTTCACAGTCCAGTTTAAAAAAAAAAAGCGCCATAAATTCTGAAATTAGCAAATATTTTCATTCTTACACTAAGGAATGTGTTTATTGAAATTTTGAATGATATTTGTTTCCAAATGCCTTTTCTCCCACTAAAAAAGGCAAATTCCAGAGTGGCGCATTTGGGGCTGAACAAGTGGTACTTTTTAATTGTAATTTTTTCCCCCCTCTTTCTTTCGTTTACTGAACAAAAATCGGGGCAAATCCTTTGCTCCAACACTGACACCCTACAGAAGGTGCCTTGCTGCTACGAGTGCCCTGCGTGGAAGCTGCTGAGAGTTACCGTGCCTGATCAGCCAGGATACTCCAGGATTAGGACCCAGGCTTCACAAGCTCTATTTATCCCTTTTTTTTCAGAGCAAAGAAGAGATGAACTTGGAATAAGCCTTCCAAGATGATTTAACTCCTCCTCCTCCTCTCACAGCAGGAATTGGTGCAGCCCTCAGATAGGCTGCGAGCGAACGCAGTGTAACTTTACCCATGTCGAGCTTCAGCGTTCTGCACACAAAGAGCATTACATTTTACGGCTCCTGCAGAATACTAGGGGATACTAATTTTACAGGTGCATTCTAGCAAACTGCAGTCCCTAATATCAGAATGCCATTAAAAATAATGCACTCCTTATGCCCAGGCAGTTAATTTAATATTAAATCAATAAAACATTTACTAGGACTGGTCAGGGGCCTGGTTGCTGACAGCAGACTCAGCTCACGGCAACAAATGTCTCCTCACCCTTTGCAGACAGCTGCTGGTTTATTGTAGAAGACGTCTTTGGTCCTGACAAATAGCCTCCCTAAGCCCTAATGAGTGCAGAAATTCAAAACATTTGTGGAACATTTATTAGCAAGAAAATACACCAGCCTTTTGGGAGATTTGGATCGACAGCAACAATCATCCGTGGGCCAAGTTCAGTCCAGCTTGTGCAGGGAACGCAAAATGACTTTCTTGGCCACAGGGAAAGAAAATGCAGCTCTTTCCAGTTGGTTTCATCTCTGGGATATGGAGACTGGGGTGCGAGCTCTTCCCTACGCTGCGTTTTCAGTGGTGGAGTCATTTTAGACACCACCAGGTTCCCGACAAAATCCTGAGATGGCGGAGGTCACTGGGATGGGATCCATCACATCCCATCTGCTGCTGAGCATGAGCAAATCACCTGGCACAGCCACCTCCCCTCTCCATGGTCACTTCTAAATTAACTCGAGCACAAAATACAGGATTTTGCCAGAATGCCTGACAGGCAATGTGCTTATAGTGACATTAAGGGGTAAGATTAGGGAACGGTTTTGTTTGGTTGGTTTTCCCATAAAAGAATAGAACAGAGGTCAACTTTTTATCAAGAATCTGAGAATCAAAGTAGAATTTTTATAGCAACTGCAAACAACCTCCTCACACGCATCAAGTAGACAAAAAAAAAGAAGAGAAAATGGAAACAAACAAAAAATACCAAAAAAACCCAACTGACCAAGCTTACGGAGAGTAGCAATCTGGCACTACTCTATGAAGAATTGGCATTTCTGAGTTAAACAGATACCTTCTATCCAAATGGTATTGCGTGGAAAGTCCAATTACCTGAAAAAACCCTGCACAAGTTGTTTCCCAGGATTTTTCCCAGAAGGCCGGTCCTGCCCTGAGCTGACAGAGCTCCAGGGACCCACGGCCGAGGACCTTCACTCCAGAAAGCAGATGTGGGACACTGACTTCCATAAGAATGGCAGCATGCACTGTTTTAGAACCCAGAAACGCTCCCAGCAGACTTGCCTCCTCCAGGAGCAAGGACACGGATACAGAGATGGCTGGTGAAGGAGTCTGGTCCTTGCAGGAGGTGTCTGCCTGGAAGACAGGGTGCTTCCTGTGCCTTCCCTAAACCCTGAGCACCTGGGACAAGTCGGGGCCTGGCCCAGCTCTGACTTGTCCTGACACTGCTGACGTTATTTGTGCGATGAGCCTCTACGCTGCGCTTACAGGAACGCTTTAGCTGTAACCCACAAAGCCAAGCCCGGTCAGAATTAATATTGAACTCAATCCCTAGTAGCTTCCCTTAGACATCAGCATTCCAGCACATGTAATATGATGAAAACAAATTTCATGCCATGAAAGCAGAAATATGGGTGAGGTCTGGGAGCATACTTAGGATGTGGTTTTCATAAGCACTCAGCACTGGCTTAACTCTGCTCCTATTACAGTCGAGGGTAAGAAAGCCCCATTGACTTCAATGGGAGCGGAATTAGGCCAGCACCGAGTGGTTTTGAAAATCCCACCCTTAGCTTTTATATAATGTAGAAAATAAGAATCACATGCAAACCTTCAGAGGGTAATTGGCCCATTAAAACGAGTATCATTATTTATTTTAGCCACCATTTTTAATTGGAAGATTTGTGGCACTGAGAGATGCAGCCTGACAATAGCTGGGGAACGCCCTCCGGTTGGGGAGAGGAGCGCGACACCGGGGAAGTCACAGGGCCAGCTGAAAGCAATGTGTTGACACTGTTCTCATTTAAAAAAAAAAAAAAAAAAAAAAAAAAAAAAAANAAAAAAATTCTTTTCAAAAAACCAAACACGTTTGTAGACATTTCGGGGTTTTTGGGGGAAAGAAGAACTTTCCATTGGAAGGACCAAAGTCTCCTACCCCCATCTAACAGCCCACTTTTATGTTCTTTTGTTCTTCCTGGTTTATGATGAAAATATCTCTGTGGCTAGAAAACAAACAAATCTCTTCATTTTCCCCCCTGCCTGTGGAATGAAGTCTACAAAAGTTGTACACGAAAATACAGACTAAAGCTTTTTTCACGAGTAGCCTTTGACGGGGAGGTGTCAGTGTCCTGGCTAGTCGTCATGGTCCTGCTGGGATCAGAGGTACAAGATGGGAGATGGTGTGATGCTGAGCCGAAGGGGCAGGATTCGCTGTGTCAATCTAGAACACGTTGTTCACCTGTGCACATTCCAGGAGAAGAGGAAGAGTAGGAAAAAAACCATTGTTTAAAGGCTGTAAACCCCAGTGCTGTTCCCTGAAGGGGAGCTTTGGAGCACATCACTGTTGCCTTGGGAGGTCTCAACAGGAAGCAGAGAGCAAGGTGGCTTCCAAGGAGTCTGCACCGCTGTGGTCAAGCCTGGGGGTCACACAGAAACAACCACCTTTGCTTGTCCCCGAGTGCGTGGGGACCTGGCGTGCTCTCGGCACAGCGGTGAGTCAGGAGTGACTCATGAAGAGGACAGACTCATTCTCAGGCACTCAGGAAGCTCAAACGGAAGAAGAGGACAACCAGGACATGAAGGCATCTTAATTGTGCAAGAGGGGAGGCTGCTGGGTTTATTCACTAGTACCGGCAGAGCAAAAAGCAGGGGCGATGCAGTAGTTCAGGGCTTTGCCATCATCAACGGGGATAGAGGGACACGGCCAGTGACCTGTTGCTTTCTGACCCCAAGCGCTCCAGCTGAAAGCGGGACCTCCCCGTGTGTCTTGAATAGAAAGTGCTGTCAGCTTAATCCCGACGCTGTCAGCAGAGCATTTATCAAGCCGAGGTCTCGGGTAGGGATAAAAACAACATGCGTCCTTCATGGCAACGCAGTTAGTCTTCCCATCGCTCCCAAATCACTGCTCATCTCTCTCTGCCCTGCCCTGGTCCTAGACATGCTGATGGCAAGCGTTTTGCTGATGCCATGGCATCCGTTCAGCTCACTGCTGTACGCTCCTGTCATCAGGACGTTAGGTCCCTGCCACGTGAAGCCTTACACGCACCCTTCACACCGGGTCCTTGTCCGCAGTAGGGCTCCATGGGTCAGGCTCAGCAGCTCCTGGTCAGGCTCAGCTGGTGACAGCTCTGCGGAGACCAGGTCTAGTCTCTGCTCCCATCACTGCGCAGGCATTTAGCTTGTGTGTGGTGACTTTTTTCAAGCCATTAACAGTGCTGGGTGCAGGGACCGGAGCCCCGGGGAGACATCACCACCCCACGTGGGTTCGGGCTCCTCATTCACCTCTGAAAGTGTAGTGGAGGTCGCTCAGCCCCTTGCTGAAACTTTACTCATGGTGAGGAGACCGGGGAGCCCGGCCGAGGCCCTTGGCACCCGTAACCCAAGAAGGCTCTTCATCCGCCATGTGAGTCACAACCCTTGGAGACTTCAGGCTATTTGGGGAAAGGATGCTTTTATCAAACATTTTTGCCATAGGAGACACAGGGGGCACTTTGCCAGGTTCCTTCACTCTTTCCCCTGCTTTATTTGCACAGATGTTTTTGCCAAGGCTTGTCATCAACTTGGGGAGGGGCAGATGGAAAAAAAAAAAATAATAAAAATGACCGAACAAGTTGAAGAAATTGCAAACAGTAAATCTGGCGCTCGCTAGGCCGAGCCCAATAAGTTGCTGAGGTTGTACTTTTCAGATTCGGTTTTAGGCTCTTGTAAATTTTCAGTTATTTTTAACCTGCCTTTCTGAGCAAGCCTAGGAATGAGAAAGTAATCGTTTCATCAACTCAGGCTATATAAATCTCCTTGGGGTTTATTATTTGCTGTTTCATTTTACTGGCACAAGAGCTCCTACGAAAGTACAATAACCTACTCGTTGATTTACAACTTGGAAGCAGGCACACGCTGAAAAACCAAGTGCGTAGCACCTGAGGAAAAGTGCACCGAGTTAATTGAAAAGCTTCAGGAAACTGGAATTCCTCGCAGTGATACTGTCACATGCGTCAGTCACCAGATGTAACTCCAATTTTCTGCTTTCATAATAAGAATTCAATTGATATCCCCAGAAATAAAAATCTGCAGCCAGAATAACAGCACATTTATCATGAGCAGGTTTAAACTTTAGAAGACAGCTGTGCGCAGCCCTCGGCAGAGGGGTTAGTAAGTGCTGTGGGCGCTTTTTCCTTTTTTATGTGAGTGTGCTTTTCTGCGATGCCTATACGTACAGACATATATATCTCCCAAGGAAGTCTAAGATTAGAAAAAGGATGTTGCCTCTGGAGAGTTACTCCCAGAGCCCGAGTTAAACATCGCTGCCCTCGTTGTTCCTTTTTCATCTGTTTTGTTCTTCCACTGACCCCACATCTCCGTCTTCCTCCCTCACACACAGACTTCTCCTGCAGTCCTGACCCGCGCTGTCGCTCGCCGGGTAAAAGGGGTTATTCTCCAAGTGGACCATTGCCTTTGATTAGAAACACAGACATGCTGTGAGCAGCACCACACAGTGCTGCACACTCCTTTGTACGCACACCTACACGCGCCCAGCGATAACGGAGCCCGTCTCTTGCCTTTTGGATATCTGCATGTTGTAATCCTGCCAAAATAGAGCGGTAGGGAAACACCAGGCAATAATAGCACGTCTCTCCGTTTTCTAGAAGTGGGTAGTACCAGACTTGCTATAGAAAAGAACATAGCCAGATGCTGCCGACCAAAGTCCCATTCCCATGGGAAGGAGGGTGCTGGCTGTGGCTGCCTTGGGGAGCTTGGCCACGGCTCTCCATGAGCTCCCTTGGGGACAAGGGTAGAAAACAAAAAAAATCTACAACATCTCTCCATGGAAGAAACACAGGGAATGGCATTTTTTTTTTGTCCAGATTCAGAGGTTTCCAGCTTAGGTAGGTTTCACGCTACCTTTAATGGGGCGTGTATTTTGTCAGGATGGGGTTCATTGTGTGGTGTTGAATAAACAGTAAAAACCCCACCTTCACGCCCCAGTTTCTAGATCTCCCTTGGACAGCAACACGTACCATCCCTAGGAACAAGGCCACTTTGCTTCTTATACTTAAGAAACACACTCTCCATCATACTTCGAGAACTTTTCTCAGTCTATACATTCAGTGGTAGACAAGGTCCCCAACAGGGATTCAGCTGTTCGCGTAAAGCTGGCAGGCACTTGTCTAACGTAAACATTCCCATGGAGATTTTACATACATTAGGGTGAAAAAACGCCTTTTCTTGTTTTCCAACCAGTTTTAGGCCATGTCAGACTTTACCTACTCAGACTGGATGGAGTTGGTTTAAGGATTTCCTGTTTTAAAAAGGACAGCTCTGCTTCTGGATGAAGAACAAGTGACCATTTTCCCCCTTGTACAGCTGAATTCTGCGATTACCTTCAGACAGAAACCATAAAATGCAATGACATTAGTGTCCTCACTGGAATTTAAACTCTTTCAAATATTTGGTATTCAATAATCTTAACACATTGCACCCACACACGTGCAAAACAGCATATATTTATATGTGTAATATCAAAACAAAATATGGATTTTAGCAACATCATTTCCTGAACAGGGGCAAACACTGGAAGTCACTGACAATCACGGATCCTTTCTGGGAAGGTGGATGACCTGCAACGCTCTTTGCCTGAAGCTGGTTCAGCAGCTCTCACTCTCTACACTCCCATCAGCAGGAATCGCGCCCTGACATCACCCAGCAAACATCATGGCACAGATCCACGATTTCCACGTATTTTGCAACCGACAGACCACTGACAGCCATCAGGATTTCTGCCGGACCACAGAGAATCCTTGCACCCAAACTCCTAATTGAAACCCCCACCACGAGGCACCAGCCCCAGGGGCCACTGCAGGCTCATGCCATGGCTTCACGGGAGACCTGAGACTGCTTGACCAGAGCTTGGGACCAGCAGCCTCATGTTTACACACCCAATACCTTCCACATCAGACCAGGTTGTTCTGCTGCTAATGCACACCTCCCTGCACTTGCTCCAAGTCTGTGCCAAGCTAACTTAAAAAAAAAAAAAAGCCAAACCAAAAAAAACCCAACAAAAAAACCCACCACCAACCAAAAACCAAACCACCAAACAACCCTGTAAAAATTACAGCAGTTTAATTATGTCAGCTAACTTTTGTCCTGTCACCTTGTTTAACAGTCTTGTCTGCTACTAGCACACATACTGTGCTCAGGAGTAAAGCGACTCAAGTATGAAAGGCCAAATTACTTCTCGAATTTATTAGACCTTTGATACGGGGTAATTTCTCCTGCCAGAGGAACACCAAGACAGGCTGCAAACCTCCCTTCTGGTCATGAGGGCTTGGTGAGAAATGTCACTCTCCTGCTGGCTACAGGGAGACTTCTCCCATCAGCTGCCACGCATGAGCTGTGAAAATCTCTTCCTACAGCTGCTGAAGAACTAAATTTAAGTTTGCAACGCATTTCAGATAAGAAGCTTTTAGGTACTTTATGCAAAGTGGCCCTCTCTCATCTGAGACCCTCTATTTTTCCTTCTTTTTTTTTTTTTAATCATTTGCCCAAATCTCACCAACACCTCTTTCTCATAAGGCCAAATGGGTGAGATTTCGAAGGATGCCTCCCGCAGGAACGACTGATCTCCAGGAGCAGACTCACCAAGCAATCCCGCGGAGGAGCGGCGAGTGCCCTTACCGCTCTGCACTCCTCGAGAAGCGCCAGTCCAACGAGCCAGCCCAAAGCAGTCTCATATTAACCTGCCTCTGAAGTTTAGGTAAACTTCCTGATCACTTAGACTTTCAATTTATTTTTAGGGAACTATTTCCAGTAAGTGGTTCAAGATGGATTATAGTTTAACTGGAAGCTTGGGAATAAAAAGATAGTCACAGGAAAGCTGGGTTCAATTCTTGCCTCTGCCACAGACTTCCTGTATAAATCTGGACGCGCAGCACCGGCGGGGAGGGGGGTATTCACCCATCTAACTCAAACCATCTAATTTCAATGCCTACGTTAAGAGCTCAGGCTTCCACTACAGCCAGTGGGGTGAGCTAGGCTGGGGTGATCCAGAGCACTTCCAGGAGTGACACACTCACCCACTGTACAGGGAGCACAGGCTCCTAATTTAAGAGCATAAAGCAGACTTCTGCATCACCTCTGCCCTTCTGACATCCTTGGGGCTCAGTTTCTCACCTGTGAAATATGTCCTGGATTAGCGACACGAAGAAAGCGGTACCCAAAATGAGCTTGAGCACCCGTCCCCTGGCTCAGCAGCTCAGGAGGGATGCAGGAGACACACCAGGCAAGACCAAATTTCCAATTTAAAATTTTTCATTGACATCTGTGATTTATCTACTTTTTGATTTAAAAAAAAAAAATTATAAAAGGAAAATGTTTCAAGTACATTCTAATAAATTTGACTTTTCCCCCTTTTTTCTCTCTCCTGATGGTTCTCCCTGGGGTCTTGAAAACACCGCACGACTGCGAAAGTACTTCTGGTGACATTTGTGAAAAATACTGTCACAAGGTTTCTGAACTTCATGAACAGGCCCCCAAAACTAAACATCTTTCCTATCAGTGTTTTTGAAATGAAAAAAAAAAAGTAGTCTGTGTATGCTACTGAAGCAAATTCAAATTCTTTTATTTGAGTCTTCTTCCCCAGACGTCCTCTGTAAGGATTTTTTTGTTCACCTTTAGTTCTGAATAACTGAGAATATGGCTCTCTGTGTCTCTAGAATGAAATTATTTGAAACTTTGCTTGAAATGCCTAAAATGAGAGAGCAACACCACAGACAATCATCCAATATTTTGTAAGGAATTTTACAACACGAGGCTTCACATGTATCAGATTCAGCTCTGAACAATAAACATGTTGTGCCTTCCTGGGCATTTTTTTTGAGGACTGTAAATTTTCCCTTCACAAAATGTCCCATTTGGGATTGATGCTATATCGGTATCTGAAGATTGTGCTACTGAGCGGCTACTCAGAATCCTGCGGTGATAAAGTAAACCCGAGGAAACGGATCATTTCTACTATCAGGGTCACTGTTGTCAACTCCTAACAGGGCAATTGACTTGTCAAGTTGTCTCGGAAAGCCTGAGCTCAGATTTCATTGCCTTTCACATTTTTTTCCAGAATTGTATACAAGGGTCTCTGAGCCTGTCTTTCACCCAGCACTTTGGGAAATTCCAGGCACCAATCCTGCTCATAAATCGCAGAGGAATAGATGAGGCGAGTCTCAGCATGAGACTCTCCTGCTGGAGCAACTGTGTGGAAACACTAAATACAAGAAAGGATACGATAGGGACGTGCATGTGAACAGATGGGGATTTGCTTGTATGTCATTATCAGACATGACCGAGATCTTAAATGGTGAAAGGTCATTTGGAAAAGCCATGGGACACCTCTAGCATCAAGAGGAGAAGAAAAAGAAAGCTCTGACACTGTGAGGCTCACTGTATCATGTAGAATAACAATCAAATCCACCTGCTAGAGAACGAAGACAATAACTGTAAGCAGACCAAACCCACTAATAACTTACATTTTTATAATTTATGTAAGATAGACTTATAAGTACATATCTAGCAGTTAGAAGCCAAACCAAGATCAGTACTGCATAACTGTATTCGCTCAGCAGAAGAGACATCCTCCGGTTTAATCGCCTTCCAGGCTAGAAGAAATAGGTACGGCAGGAAAAGCCACTTGTTTGAATATAACATCACAGGGCGATGCCAGAGAGGAGGCAAAGCCATTTCAAGTGCATCGCCATAGCGCTTGGGTCATGCTGCGACCCAAATTAGAGTTTCAGTTTTCCAAAAATGCTTTGGAGTAGTGCAGAAACTCAAGTGATCACTTAAGGGAAATGCCGCTGTTATAAAAAACGCTCTTGTTCCAAACCCCAAATTGGTTGGTGGTCAACTGAAAGGTTGCTTTTGTTGTTAAAGATTTCTTTTGGTGGTGATGTTGCTGCTGCTGCAATTAAATTGAAAGGTTTCTATTATGATGTTAACATCCTTGTTTTCATTACTGATTAAATAAATAGTTCAGGTTTCCCCCACCCCCACCCCAGA
Source organism: Balaeniceps rex (assembly GCA_013401315.1). Lineage (NCBI taxonomy): Eukaryota > Metazoa > Chordata > Aves > Pelecaniformes > Balaenicipitidae > Balaeniceps > Balaeniceps rex. Next base: position 196,984 of record VYZW01062960.1, read on the forward strand.
ACTAAGCCGCATCCATTTTTCCATGGAAGACCTCAGTTTCAATGAAAATCATTTCTGGAGGAAAAACGTTGTGTTGGAAAATAGTGACCAACTCTTATAATCATGGTTGAAAATCCAAACACACCCAGATGTACTGTAAGCCCTTGTTATCTTTGGGACATCTGAGTTTTTGTGGTGTCCCTCTATACAGCCATGGCATTTTGAACGGAAAAAGGTGAAGCAAGAATATGCGTAGGGAGTTTCTCTGCTCGGCCCCGCAAGAATTCCTCTTCCCTCCACTCCCAAAACGACCGCTTTTCCTCCCAATTCCATGCTCTTTACCACCTCACCCCCAGTTTACCCTCTTGTCATTTCCTCTTGCCCTCTTCCCGCCGTATCACGTTTCCAGTTCAGAATCTGCAGATCCACAATTGTTTAAAAAGCAGCTCAAACTTCCAACTTATAAACATCGCTTCCTCTGTCTCCTGAATTTATTTTAATAGCTGATATTTGAGCCCAGGGGATTGGTTTAACTAACACTGTATAGTCAGAAGGAATCACTTTCCTCCAGGCTACCTCTAGGTCAATAGCATAAGGCAAGACCCCCTCACATTTCATTACCCAGGGATCAGATCCCCTTTCCCAATCCATCACTCTGAAGCTTGTTCCTCCTATTCCTCTGATTTGCCTGCATGATTCATGCGGTGCCAAATCAACAGTATATTTGCTTTTTTCTCAGTTCATTGTTTTTATTTGCTTACATGTTCCCTGTCGTAGTTCAACTCATAAATCAACGCTGGTTTATTTTTTACAAACCCGTTGAAAGTTTGAGCCAGTTTCCACTGTTATGAAAGACTCCCGATACTACGCGGCCTTTAACAGGTGGAAAATGTCTCAAGAGGCTGTTTGGATGGGAACGATTTTCTAACTTAAAGACAAAGTAGTATTTATTTATGACTTAATCTAATTCCAAAACAAAGTAACAGTTCCCTGCACCGAATTATCTCCTTATGATGCTATCCCACTAACATATGGTTTTATTATTTAAATAAAAAAACGTAATATTGAAACCATTTCTAGCTATTAAACTTGTGTAACTGATTATAGTGAAACTATGTTCCTGAGATACTTTAACAGACCATTTTCCCTTAAGACGACCACTAAGTGTCTGTCCTAGCTGAATTCAGCATTGTAAAAGCAAGCAAACAAAACCCAAACACACTCCCCCCTCCAACCCTTTTACTTAACCTTCACTTTTTTGGTTCAGTGAAGAGCTGTTGATTTACCAGGTTATCAGTGGAATGAACCCACCTCTTTTCTGGTGACCTACACTTGGAGAACAAGAAACTGCAAAGAAGAACCCCCAAAGCTGAGTTTTGCGTGCATTACCAAGGTCAAGGCTTGGCTCAGCAGGCCTAGCCCAGATAGTTCCTGCCGGGGACAAGGTTCACCTATCCCACCTGGCCAGGTACAAAAGTACAACAGAGAGGAACCTACCTGCCTTTGCAGCTATATCCCGCTTCTCTCCCACTTGCTAAAATATCTATTGGAGGGCAAACTGCTGCCACGAGTGACAGGTCTCCCCCCAACCCGATGACTGGACAGGGTGGTTCTCCTCTCCTCCCAGCTCCGCGCTGCACTGGGATGCGATCCCTGAGACCATCTGGTGCCTCTTCCTCTCCCTGGCTGACTTCAGCTGTCCACTGTCAGCCAAGTGGACTGCTTCAAGCCTGTGTGTTTCTTCCTTGCACGAATGACATTAGCCACTGGGAAAAAATCTGCTTCTGGGTTAGGACACTGAAGATGTTCACTGGCAGCTTGGATGACAACCATGTGCAGCAAGTCAACAGCTTCAGTGTCTACAGAGCAGGAAAGGAAGAAAGAGCAAAGCAGGTTGTGGCCCTGATGGCTCCTGCTTGCAACTGCAGCTCCTTTCCCTTCAGAGAAGTGATCTACACCTCTTTCTGCCTGGCATCAGAAACGGGCCCTTGAAGCGCTGCGCCTGCAAGGACAGCAGGCTTAAAACAGAGAAGATCTACCCCACTAGGACAGGACAAAGATTTTTCCCTGCTGCCAGAGCACGCTCAAAGCAGAAAGGCCAGAAGTCAGAAGCTTCTGGAGTTGCTGGCCTCAAGCTAACGTTGTACCGCTGGATTGAAACAAGCAATGTCGCAAGACAACTTTGAACATGCTGAGAATCAGTTTTCACCAAAAATACAAAGTTTAACGCATTGAAAATATTTCCCATCATGAGTTCTGATGAAAACCCTGGCAATTTTGTGTGCTGTGAAAGTTTAAAAAAAAAGTTTAGAATAACTGAAATATTTCATTTCTGTAATGTTTCATTAGGATTTGGACACACAACCATTTTCCAGTATTTTTACTACAATGAGAATATGTTTCTGTAGAATATATTGGTTTAGATGGGAAAGCCATACCATTTATCTGAAAAATGCCAAAAATTTTTGGTTTGACAATTTTGAGCTTTGCTACCTTGCTTTTTCTTCAGATGAAAAATCGACTGAAACTGACCCTTTCTTGTAAGGCATTTCAGATTTAACACATCAGCATTTTCCAACCACAACACATTTACTTTGAAAAAAAACTCAACCAACTTGGACAGTCGCTATGAACTTGTGCTGCTCTTTGCTTGTTCCCTTCCAGCTCTGAGATCACTAGGGATGGATCCAATATTAGGTTTCCGCACGCCAAGAATCCCGTTGTCCCGCGCACAAGCTGCCGTCTCGCAGAAAACCTACTTCCAGCCTTCTACTTGGAATAGCAACCTACCCCTGTCCTTCAAGCCTTTAAAAAAATCCCTGAATAAATCTGCTGTAAAGCTATTAGAAATAGTCTCTTCTTCCTAACCACTGAGAAAAATTTTGATGAAGATCAATTCTAAGTTCAGATCAGGTATTTGTAAAGTCTCACGAGTTCATGCCATTCAATAAAAATGACAAGAAACATAATGGAAAATGAAGGCGGCAGGTTAAAAGCCATCATCTATTTCTTTCCTGAAAAAATCAACACACATTCCCTGATAAGTTTTCACAGGATCGGTTCTTAATTTATTACATATCGTTATACTAAACCTTGACAACGGGATGAGCGAGAGGTAGCAGGTAGAAGCAAGACAAGACCTGTTCAGAAGACGACAAGGGTATTTAGCAATAAGAGCAAATTGCCAACAGCCCCGCATTCACTACCACAGGCTGGTGGATTCACATCTCCTGAAGCAAGACCAAGGAGGCATTTTCCGCGCAATACGCTGTAGTCAAACACACCGTCACAAGCCTCGCGCTCCAATGCCTAATGAAATTCCGTAGACCAGAAATACAGACTGTCCAGCTAGATATTTCCTAACTTCTTAAAATGTATTATTTACTTCTACTTTCTGTTTGCCAGAGAAAGAAGCTAACTCTCCCCACAAACCTTAATTAGACAAGTTAGAACGGCTGGAAAAAATAATCACGTTTCAGGCACACAAGCCTTTTCTATGTGGGTCTGTGCGCCCAAAAGCTGTTCCAGCTGTACGAGTTGACCTAACAAACAAGATTACCTGTACCTGCGAGCCTTGTCTGCCTTATGTCCGTAGACAGTCCAGGCTACCGCAGCACCACTGCTTTAACTGTGTGTTTAGACATTCCTGGCACAGCAAGACTTTAAGCTTGGTTTTTACCTCTGGAAGTAACAACATATTGGAGGCAATTAAAAAAAAAAAGTGCTTGCCTTCTATTTGTCCCTTTCAAAACCTCCCCCACTGAAACTAAAATTGCATAAATCCAATTAGGAGGGGAGCTAAAAAAGTTTAGATTTTTATACACTCATCTAAAAGACTGGATTATTTGCTACAGCCCAAGAAACACACCATGGGACGCTGCTGGTGGACATGTACCCGGGTCTGAGAATTCCTGCCTGCTGCCACGAGAGAGAGAGACAGATTTGTTGCAACACGCACAGACCCATTATTATTAATTTCCTCCAGCTTCTGAGCAATTTTTGAATTGTTCCTCAATTTTTTAAAGTGATTTATGGGTTATAGGGAGAGAAAGAAGCAGGGGTTTTGTAAATAGTTCCTCCCTTTCATTCCATTTCAGCGCATTAATTGCTCATTGTCTGTAATTGGAAACATAAAGTGCATTCCTACTTGGATCGCATGCAGACAGCTGCCCCAATGTGACTCTTAATGTACAATAAACCTCCAGTGTGGTACCGTGGACTTGCTTGTTTTAATAAAGTTAACGTACGCGGACTTTGAAATCCATGGAATTATGCCTAATGGGCATTTTTGGTGAAGAGATTATTTAAGTTTCTGCTTTGCGAATATTTTTCCTCTTTGGAGGTGTGCACATTAAGGCAGTGACCTGAGTTCACATAAGCATCCCCAAGACCTCACCCTTCTAGTTTAAAGTCAAAGTTTTGGGTAGTATTTTGCCTTTTCTACATCAAGGCAGGCCCCAGAATTCCCTTAGAAAGGAAAGAAAGAAAGAAAAATAAAGAACCATAAATGGCTGTTTCTAAAAGACAGAGTTTTCCACTTCAGCAGGCTTATCTCTGTTTCTAAGCCTGTGTAAATGCAAAGAGGCCTAATGCAACCACATGATTTTATTGACTTGACAGCCAACTTCCCAGGCTATAACTTGCCTTTAGGAAACGTGGCTACGAAAGCCAGGAATAGTCCATTAACTTCCCCGTTGCTGTGAGCAAGCAGCAAAGCGGTGGTTCCCACAGACAGAAGGGTAAAGTAACGATTCCTCGCTCCATACCTGGGTTCATTTTTAAGGAGACTCCCATTTGACTAAAAACCTCGCTTTTGATTTTACAGTGGGAACTATTTATAAAGCCCACAGCTAAACGAAACTTTTCCAGCAGTTTCAGAAGAAGTCAAAAGAAAACAAGTTATTTTGAGTCAACGTTTCTGGAGAGGAGTAGGTAAAGAGGTGGCTTCACGACGAGTATTGGCAACGGGAAACCAAATCCCTGGAAGGATCCTGGGCACGCTTGGGAAGCCTCTTCATGCGGGGAGAGGCATCCAAGGGCCCGCAAACCATCTTTGTCTAGCGCACAAGTTAAGCTCGGGATTTTGCCTGAAGCAGCATAGGAAAACCACAGCCGATTTCTTCTGCTAGCAGATTCGTGGGACTGCAAACCTCCAGCAGCGAGTGGGAATAAGCAGCTGGAGCGGGAAGCCACGTCCCAACCAGCACGGCTACTTGCAAAACGAACATCTGCCTGCAGCACGGCACACAGACGAGTGGGCACGTGGAAACTTAGCGCTAAGTCCTTAAATGTCACTGTTGTCAACCAGTCTGGAAAAAGGAAGATGTGCTCAGATGGGTGCAGCAGGTGATAGGGAAAATTGAAGATCCTGAAATCCTGACCCTGGGCCACGCATGGTGGCCCGCCAGATGCACAACATTGATAAACCAAGGGAACAAGAAATCGTTAAAAGTTTCCAGGGAGAATTGGGTTTATTTTAAAGCTCACAGTAGCCCTTTAAATAAAGAAATAAAGTCCTTCATCTCTAACTGCATATAGACCTGAGCCTGAAAGTAAGTGTTTTGGGGGACCTGTTATTAGAATAGAGACCACATAGTAAAGGCTGAAAACAAATGAGAAGGTATTTTAGTTTCCAATGCTTGTTTCACTAGATATATTTCTGTCGCTTGCAGGAACATCTCTCTTGCTAGGTACTGTACAAAAAACCAGCAACGGGCAGCCCCGCCGAACCACTCAATCACTGCAAGGAATACAGAAATACCTGCATGAAATGGCCACTTAAGCCCCCCCACCTTTATTTAAAAAAAAAAAAAAAAATTTATGTCCTATACCCTGTCCCGGTTGTTATTTTAGACTTAGACAGAGCCTTTTTTTTTTTGGTTTGCTGAATAGTAAACAAAAACTGGCATGCTGTGAGAAAAACGATTGCCTCAATAGAAAAGTGCCCATTTATGTCATCCCACAATTATTTCAAGCACTATAGTTGAGGTTAGTCCCTCCAAGGCATGTACAAATTGCAAATACACACAAATAATAATGCTCGTACTTTTGGAAAATGTGAAACCCTTTGTTTTGGAAAAGTTGTTCCTATTATTTGTGGCTTGCAACTGTCATCATTATTCAAGTCTTGTCTTCTTTCATGATTGTTCTGCAGCTACTGGGTGCTTGAGAACTTCCCCAAAATTAATATACTTCAAAGAACCAGACATTTTGTATATAGCTTAATTACAGCCTATATAATTAAGTTTTAAAATGATAAAAACTCTTCTGTGCCATAAGTGTACTCAGGCTTCGGCTCACAGGCAAGCTACTACATATCATCCGACGGAGCGAAGGGCCAAGAAATTCCATTTCATTAATTGTTTCCTCCAAATCTGAAATGTAATTACATATTTTCCAGGGACCTTTGACATTTTCACGCTGTGGCTTGGAATCTGATCATACCCTGAAGTAAACTGCCCGGCTGGTCACAGACTTAGAAAAAAAGATTGCTAGCCAGGTAGACTTGGCCTTTTTCAGACTCTAGAGAAGAGAGGAGCAAGCTGCACGGGTCTGAGTCAGGTTTTGTTAACACAGCCTTGAAAGGAATGAGGAGAAGATTATGAGATGAACTCTTAACTCAAGTAATCGCTCTTCCAGTGATCAGAAAAGGCACTGGAAGAGAGAAGAGCCTCTCTCTGCAGCAGCCATGGCTGGCTCACACAGGAACTAAAGGGATTTTTGAACTTGCTCATATTTAACCTCCTTGGGTTTTGTGCTCCTGATGTTTCTGGACTCTTTTTAAGCACAAGCCCCAGCCAAGGTGAACAGACAGATCTGATCCATACAGACATAACACTCCAGCACTTGATTACCCTGAGAAACATCCCATAAGATGGGCGCTGCTAGGAATTGGCACCAGGGGCCCGATGCTGCCATCCTCATTCAGGGTGGGCACGTCCTTGGTCTATCAGAAGCCACAGTGATTTTATTAACGAATAACTCTTTACTAATGAGTAAACCATGAATGAACTCACTGCTTGAGAATTCACTGACTCGCATCAGTGGGCCCAGCCCACCATTAGTGTCATTCAAATGAGTGCGATGTGTACGCGTGTCCAGACACGCACACGTACACACACAAGGTACACGGGTGTTAACAAATAGTTGATTTACTTTCTTACAAACAGAGCGCATCAGACCTCAATGCAATCAACCTGAAACTTCTGCAAATCCTAAATTCACATTAAAATACAATTTTTAACATAACACCATGTGTTGGGTTTTTTTTTAATCTCAAAATGCTTTTTGTGTATTGCGTTGGATGCCCCAACTCCTAGACAAAACATATTTCTTCAAAATGTCGCTCTGTTTCCCCTTAGTTTTGATGAACGGGAGAACAGCACCTTATTAGAAACAAAATCAATGAGCCTCCATGAATCATTACTTGGAGTTTGGAAAGGAAAAAAGAAATTTGGCAAGCCTTTAGTCGGTAATATGTGCTTCTAAAACCTACTCTTTGAAAGGGCCAAGTTATTACGTTGTGAAAAGTAGTTACTCAGCACGTGCTGTAACTTTTCATAGGGATTTTTAGGCCAAATTTAAAGAGTGCTAATGATTTTGAATGCCAGACTTGAGACCCTACAGCAGGATGAGGTTTTAACAAGACTTGAACAACTGCCCTCCCTCCCCCCGGGTCATGCCTCCTTTAAAGATCTGGATTTTTGGTGCCTTAAAATTAAAGTACCCCACATCTCCAGCCATGGAAAGTCTTGGCCTTCATATCCTTTTCAGTACATTAAGAGTAAACTCCTACTCAAGGCAGTGGGAAAGCTCCTGGCATTCACCAAAATATGTTGGCATATTGGCAAGATCATTCATTATTAGGAATAAGGAGAAACCACAACTGCAAGCGCCTTGTTCAGCAATGGGAGCGCACGCAGCAACGGGGCACACCAGTTCCTTTCAGACAGCCTAGCTCTGGTACTGGGAGCAATCTGGCCATGGAAACTTGGAGCTAATTTATTCTGCTTCTCAATTACTTCACCTAACTCAGCTATCACTACGGGGAAGCCTGTTGAAAGGTTCTCCGACGTGGCTTATACTGAATGCTTTAGAAGATGGCATAACCTGAGCGTGATATGCGGTAAGGGCCAGCACCTACTCACTTATTCCTCTTACTCATTTATTATTTTAATAAATAATTTAAAATACTCATGAAGGCAGACTAGAGATTATATATAATTAATATTAGAAGACAATTCTTGGAGCTTGCCAAATATCATACGCAGGTGCTACCGCACGGAGAGCAAGGAAGTCGAACCCGATTCCTCCACTGCCAGTGCTCCTGCTCACAGCGAGCCTGCGAAGCTGGAGCCCTGCAGTGAAGCGGGCAGGCAAGAAATCCAGATTTCATGAACCCCCAGGAACCCCGGCGCACATCCAGCCAGCTGTCGGCTCCGAGCCCCTGAATTACCTCCAGATCCCTCATCGGCCATCTGGTTCCCCAGCGATGCAGCTCCGCTGCAATTCGAACCCTTCTTTAACATTTCCCAAAGAAAGGGGAGACAAAAACAAAAGGATCATTTACTTCCTCTAATTGAGAAACAAGATAGGAAAGACAGATAAGCCAAGGAAAATTGGCACAACTCCACGGACTTCAACTGATCCTAGAGAGCAGGTTGATGAGCACGGCATAAAGAATACAAGCATGCTACTATTACTGCCTCGTGATAGTAATACCAGGCTGTTATCTCACACATTTCATCTTGAGATATAAAAAACACTTTACAAGGGAGGTCGGCGTCACGGAAATGAAGTCACATCGGTTTACCCAGAAGGAGTTACCCCAACACTTTTTTTCTTGTCATTCACAATGTGATTTTTTTTTCCCTTGCTAAGACAAAAATAATATAGTGCTAGTTGTTGCCAAATATCCACTTTTGAAACTTGGGCCCAGTCATTTTTAGCTAAGCAAACTTGGCACAAAATGAGTGTTGCCTATGGACAGAGTTTATAATGTGGGAAGTTTGCCAGGATCCTATTGCAGCCTACTTTGAGGTCTGGTGCTTCACCTTCTCACCCTACAACAAAGATTAAACAGTCTTCTAACAAGGAAAAAAGAAAAAACACCTGATACTATTTTTCTCTTCCCTCCCTAGGATTCTAGGAATTACAGTGCACAGGAGATGAATTTCAATAATGCCACGAGCAAAACCATGGCTTCGCCCGAAGCCAGCAGCACTTCTCCGGGCTATGATTATTTATGTGCAACACACACGCGCAAACACGCGTGCACACACAGCCAGCTTTTACAGGGGTCTGGTAGAAGAGCTCTCCTCTCACTGGTTTAAGGGCATAAAGAAAAATATGCTGTTTAAAAAAAAAAAAAGACAAATAAATGCTGTGAAACAATCCAAAGCCACAGGGACTATTCTTTTAAAAAGATGCTCAGCAGCCCCAGGGTGAGCGGTGGCCGCTGCACTGTGACTCAAAGGAAGGACTGTAATACACAACAGAGCTCCTGTGTCACCCGATCAGGGCAGAACAGACCCCCCAAAAACCCCCCGAGGAACAGACCTGACGAACAACGGGTCAGAGGAGTTAGAGAGGTTGCAGCAGCTCCGCTGGGCATTACGCACTCTGCTTTGGATCTCCTTGCTGACGAGGGAGACAGAAGTGGAAGCCACAGCACTGCCTTCCCTGGTCCCTTCTCGCCTGCAGCGTCAGCAAGAGGTCTTCGACATATTCACTGCTTTCCTCTCTGCACAGGGGCAACTAAAAAGGACCAAAACCAAGCTACGCCATTCCGCCAGAGAGGAGAGTTACCGCTCTGTCAGAGCCTGTGCGCAGCTCCCACCTCAGCAACCTTGGTAAAGCATTCGGCATTTTCTGGGTGTGACAGAGGCCACAGAAAAAGAGCGGGATAGGGATGTTCCCCTGGACCAGCTCTCCTCCTTCGCCTCTCTGAAAGAATAGCTGAGACGAGAGGGGAGGGTGTGGGTGGGAGGGAACCATGGAAAGATTGAGGTAAATTCATTTTTAAAAGCCAAACAGATGAAAATAATTTTCACAGCCCCACAGCTGTTCTATGTATTTTTTTTGGACCAAGCCTGAGCAAAACGCGGTGCAGATAATAGCCCGAACTTCGGGCAGATAAGCGCTGCGTAATCAAGCCAGCAGCGTAGCCCCAACATCTCCCCTTCCTGGCAGCCGGTGTGCTCTGTGATGGATGAGCACCTTTCCCCCCTCAGGGCCCTTTTCCTCCATCTGACACAGGTCATCTGGGGCAAGATGCCATCTTCAGCACGTTACCATTTGCCCCATCGCTCTCCACTTCACACCTGAGCCCCAGGTGAGTTGGAAAGGATGGCAGCACTGCTCCAGGCCTTCCCCGGCTCTCTGCCGGCACCTTTCAGCATGAAACACATAGGGGATGAAAAACCAAAAGAGGGAACGGACATAAGTTCCGAAGCCGCACTCTCCGAGGCAGTGCTGCCAAGCCTTGGACCACAGAAATGACAGACGGACTTACAGTCGCATTTATGCTCGGATATTTTCCTATAAGCCAGCCCTGCCAACAGCCAGCCAGTGCTTTCTACAGCTTCCACTGCACTTTGTGGAGCAAGATCTTACACTAGTTTTTAAAGGCTACAAAAAAAATCTCTCTCTGTTTTGGAGCCAGACAACACATGTCCAGGAACTTAACTGTCATGCTCCATGTCCTGGTGCCTGGTAGGAGGCAGAACTGCCTTTTCCACCGTGGGGAAAGCAGGAGGGCCCTGGCATACCAGCTCCCCTTGGGCACCTTCTGGCCAAGGACAGGGCCCAGTACAAAGTGACAGTGTTGCTCTTATCGGTCCCAACCGATTCTCCCCGCTGAAGTCAGCCTGAGCCCATCCCTTGTCCTCACCGGCCTCTGGGACTGGCCTCAAAGAAATGATGGGGAATATAAAATGCTACGATGCTTTCAAGAGTCCAAGCTGGCACATTTGCCTGCCTAGATGTTCCTAAATGGCATTGAAAACCTTGCTCTGAATGTTTTCTCTGGGACTGTTTCATTAAATGGAAGTGTTCAAAACTGCTTTTATAAAAAAAAAAAAAAAAATCGCTGAGGCTCTGAAAGCAATACCTTGAGCAGACGCAAGCGGGGCGCGTGGAAAGCAACCGCTAAAGGCGACACCAAATGGGACAGATTGCATACGCTACGCTCTGAAGCAGACTTAGGACACCAGGGCTCAGCAACTTCCATCCCTCAGTATATTTAACCCAAAAGCACACCTGAACCCCTTGGGACAAGGAACAAGAGGCCTGGAAGGGCTCCCCCGTCCTCGGGGCGCTCCCCTCGGCGCAGGCCCCCCTCAGCACAGGGCTATCGCGTTGCACGTTGTTTATACACAGCGGCACAATATAAAATCCATTTAGAAACTGGGCTCACTCGCCGCTATTAAAGAATCCATCAGTGAATTTCATTTTTTATTGGTTCAGTTACAAAACTCACAGCAGTGTGTTGTGTTTGTTCTTCCAGAGCACCAATAAAAATCTTTTTGATTAAAAAAATTGAGAGAGGGAGGGAGAGAGAGGGAGAGAGAAAGAAAGAGAAAGAAAGAAATGAAAAGCTGACCTGGTATAACCCACACGAGCACTGAACCTCAGCAGTGCTATATAAAAAGAGCCGAGAGGCAGCAAAGCCAATTGCTGAGCCAATGCTTGACTGTGGCTGTAACCCGCAACGATCAAAACCTGTTTATGACAGAATTTTTGCTTCATAAAAATAAGCACAAGCAAGCCCCGCTATATTAAACCAAGTTTTGTCATAGACCGATCACTGAAGACAAAGCGTGGCGTATGTAGAACCCCAGGAGCAAAACACAAAGCTCTTTCTCTGCCTTTCCACGGGCCCAATCCTGCCGTACGCAGACAATACGTCCAGCTCCAGGTATTTATGGTGCTACGTTCCCATATTGCTCCAGAGATGTCAATCTGTGCTTGGTGTTTCTTCACAGACTTTTTTTTCCCCCCCTCATTTATGGCCACACATACATCTCAAAATCAGCTGCCTTTGGCATGTGTGACCTGCAATCCTATTTGGCCTTTCTCCAATCCTGCTAGTTATGCCCACCTGCAACCGAGCTGAAAATTATACACGAGGTGAAAATTACCATAAAATACTGTAAAGATAACGACCCCAGTTATATTAAGACCACATCGTGGTGCAATCACAGAAAGCGGTAGCCACACCGCATCTGGCGCTGGGCAGAAAAACTGTGGATATGGCCTGAGCGAGGGCCACTAACTCCTGCACAGTGAAATGACAGCCTGGTTGCATTGCAGTTATGTCCTAGGTTTCCAAAGTGATGCCTATGAAGAGCAAATAGAAAGTAAATCAGTCGTAGAAGTTTCATTTCCAGTTATATGGACTGGTTGCAACTCTACATAACCGCAACTGTGTTGTAGCTACATTATTATGAATGGACCTGTAATAAGAAATAAAATGTGTATCTTCAGAGCCAAAAATAAACCTAAATGCACAATTTCCCAGACACGTAATATGAATTCCGTATTTAACAGAGCTGCTTAAAAACACCCAGGTGAATTCTGCCCTTTTTCATCAATTTTTTTTCTCAAAATATAAATTGTGTAAATGCACTAAGAACAAGCAATTAAAGGAAACAATTTGCTTTAAGAAGATGCTTTTCTTCCCATCTCAGTTAAGAGAATTAATTTTCAAAATGTCAGCTGAAATATATCTATACGGTTCTAATATTTGAGAAAAATGCAAATGGAGTAAAGACAAGAATTTTGGACATTTCAGTTCAGTTCCTAAGTTGTTTTTTTTTTAATCAGCCTTGGAAAAGTAAGAACATAAATCCTATTTTATTCGTAAGTGTTTGTCAGATATTTTATCTACTACACCTTCTGGGATGTTAATGAACTGCTCACTTTGTTTATTCATTATTAGTTGCCGATTCTTGGCTGGCCACCATAGTACTAGGAAACAGTCTCACAGTACCACGGGTGCTGGTGTGAAGGCATGGGGTTTGGTATTAATTCATAAACCAGAAACACCATCTTGGGCAAGAAACGAGGCACAAAGTGCTCAACGGGAACAGCTGTCCGGTACTGGAATGAATATTTGCAAACACTCACTTTGTCATCTTTGGCTATCTTTAGAGATGCTCCTTAGAGGACCATGAATCCTGCGGAAAATCAAACAGCTTACGTGTTGCTAAACCTGTCGGAGGCTTTCAAAAGTCTTCACTCTGGGGCTTGTCTAACTTGGAAAACAAATTAGGCCAGCTATCATGGGACAGGTACTTACCAATATCTACATGGGTGGATACTGATAGCGGCTTTATCGCATTCAGCTTAATCCACTTGGGAAACAAGCCATTAAATAATCCACAGAAGACAGCTGAGCAGGAGCATCCACTCCGGGCAGTGCTGTGCTTTGCATTCACACGCCAGCTCCCTCTCCCTCCACCCAAGCGCTTGGCCTTCAGATAAGGGGGTGTCAACGGAGTGGGAAGTTTGTTCCAGTCAAAATCTCCAAGCTCTTGGGAAAAGTCATCAAACTGTGTAAGAGCAGGAGCCTGTGTTTTCTTTCCTCCTTCTTGTGGGTGGGAAAAGAACAGCCTACACAAATAACACAGTGCAGGAAACCTTTGGGGATTAAAACATGATACGCTGTATTTCAGCAGGGATTTAGACAGGCCTCACGGAGGAAGGAATGCCTCCCTCGCCGTCTCTAAATTACCTCGGCGCTTTTCTTGCTTTCTTCTTTCACCGTGAGCTTTCATCTGGAGCCACTGGGACGTGTGTAGAGAAAGCAGCAAAATCAAACTATTTTTTGCAGAGGCCTTTTTCTTTCCACCCCGTCGGTGGAACAGATCTTACACGGACACAAGAAAACTATTATGCCAAGTCTGTTCCCAGGACAGGAAAAGTCCTCTCCCATCCTCATTAACATTGTACAAAGTATTTCAGGCTCGCAAGTGCCATAGGATAGGCTTGACAGACACGACTGTTGACCTGAAATATTAGCGAGGATTGGAAAACAACCGGCTGAAGCTTTCTGAACACGACCGTCAGCGTGACTGCCAAAGAAAGCATCAGCACCCGTTACTTCATGAACCAACGTGCGATTTGCAGAAATACTTACATGGCTTAAAAAGTCTAAATCCTGCTTTCAAAGGGGCTTAGTCACCACAAAATGATTTAGGTATCTCAGTACATTTGAGGGGCCGGCTGCTGAAAGTGCAATCTTTAATGGAAACGAGTCGTTGATTATGAATTTCGAAGAGGGAAATTCCTGCTACAACAACTATTGCGGGAAGCCCAAAAGCTCCTGCGAAATACATTTCCTCCAGCGTAACCCCTACACCTCCGCTCAGGCCACCTGGACAAAGTGAGCTGAAACAGCAATGTCCTAAGTATGATAACAACTGCTAAGGTGGGAAATGTGGAGATCCCAAACTGGCAGCAACGTCAGAGACCATGCTAATGGGACAGAGCCATACCTTTAGGACGTAGGTAGCTTACTGCATGTGCATGAAAAAATTAACACACAAACTTATTTGCCCCTTAAAGAAACCACAAAAGTCATCAGCCCTAAGACTGAGCTTACACACGGAACTCCATAAAGAAATAGGACATTCACATAACAGAGGAAAATTCTTGATTCAATTGGGCAAACAGTCCCAGAGAGAACGAGAGGCTTCAGTCCACGTTGGTTAAATAAGATTACAGTTTTCTTGCGTTTTGTTCAAGCCATTCAACGGGGATGTACTCTGTTAGATCTACCCTGGGAGAGTGTTGCTCTAACATGGAATCCACACATTGTTTTAAGGCAACTATTTTCAGAAAGGCTGTTGCCACAGTTCAAACTCCAGCTGTGTGCAAGGGACCCATTCCTGAGCCCCTACCATCTTCCCATTTCTTGCCATTATAATTCAGAGAAATTAACTGCTGAAATCCTTTGCTGTGAACAGGAAGAGCTGCTATGCCAACATCCTAGCAAAGATCAACATAGCTTACACCCTGGTAGAAATTATAATAAATCCCAATCACTGCAAATAGTAACAGAAATGCAGAAGTTCATGTCCTTTTCAGTAGAGGACTTGGCATATTAGTCTGGAGCATGGGTAGGTAGAAAAATTGAACTGAAAAGGCAAACCCAAAGGGCTTGGATTCTGAAGTCCAAACCAGCTCCGAAAGTGAAAGCAGCAAGTCAAGTCACCAATAACCACAAATCAAGCTGCAGGCCAAACACTTTGTCATTTAAAAGCCTTAGATCAGTGGTTGGAGTAGCATTATTTGAATTTAATGGGCACACAGTAAAGCGCTGTTTAATTAAGCACTGAAAACTTAACATGAACCTTTGAAATACCCTTCAATCTGCCATTTGCTTTAACGTATATTAATAGCTAGAGCTTGCTGGAAATGCTCCGCTGGGAGAAATTTTGGAGTGACGAAAGCTCAAAAATTCTCTCCATGAAAATTTCCATTTTGTCAACTCTAAAAATCACAGAAAAATGCCATACGGCAAAATATTTCATTTTGAATCAGTCCAATATTAATGGAACACCCCCCCCCACAGGTAAGTTCATCTATGTTGACATATTGCCTGATGTAAATCTAAGTTTTGATCACTAAAACCTCGGCTTTTTTTGGTGAGCTGGGCTCTGCTTGGACTACCCAAGAAGCACCACCAAAATCCTCTTACCTCGGGCTATTTGGAAGATGTCTGGAGGAATATGCCTCTTGCCTCATGGTGGCCTCTTGTTGTCACTCCTACCTGAACAAGCCCCTGCTGAAACAAGCAGAAAAAAAAAAAACCCTCTAAGAGATCGTAAAGAAAAATCTTTAAACAGTAATGGCAAGATCATGTGTGACAACCAGAATAGCTGAAGGCTTCTTTTTTTCAATTTGTAATAGAAACGGCAGGTCTGAAAGTTGGCCAAGATCATACTGATGGTCCACCCAAGGACAGCTATGGCACAGTCTGAGAAACGCTGCTTGTGACTTGCTCAATATGACCATCAGGACTTCCAAAACCAAGGAGAAGTACTATTTCCAAAACGTCAAGGCATTGTCTTCATCTATAATGCCAGCTGAGCAGGCTAGTGAACTCATTCCTGCTTACCAATAATTTTTTATTTAGTTTTCCACTGTAAGATTAGATCATGCAGGAAAAGCTCACCAAATAATGCTGTAAAAAGAGATGAACTCACACAAGATTTTTGTTGGTCATTAGGAAAAAAAAAAAAGCCCTCTGTCAAACTAGTGGAAATTAATTAACTTTGAATAGTCAAATACATAAACATTTCTGCAAAAACGCTTCAGGATAAAAAAAAATATTTATTGTGCCCTCCAGGGAAATGTACCTCGTCAATCCCTTGTCACTAAATCACTTGCTAACAGTTATGGTGCGAGGTAAATTGCTGTTTAACCCTGATGAGTTTAAAGACCTTGATGCCTAATGAATTCTCCTATTCATACTGGAGGTTACATCTGTGCTAGAGCTCTCTCTTAACAACCTGGTGCTGAAAAGATCTGATGTAATTTTATTATTTACTAAACAGGTGTCAGTAATCGTATCCAATGATGTCAGGCAGCTTGATGGGAACGCGCTTTAAGATGACTATCTGAGCCAGCGCCCCGTGATCACAAAAAGGCTATCCCCGAGGTAGCGACAGCCTCGCAGCACATTCATCTTGGCGATAGTGAGGACTAGTTAATGCCACCGTGAACGAGAGCAAGTAAGGAGGACGTTTCATAATCCGATGGGGTTAATTCAGCAGACCCCATTAACACAGCTCACCCGCTGAGCTCCTGGGGTTTGCTCTATGGGAGGGCCCTTTGCTCACGCGACCGAGAGCACCCCAGCGAGCGCATAGCCCTGGGTGCTTCCCTTCCCACTGAAACACACCCGGGGCTACACCGAAGGCGATGGTGCTCAGCGGAGCTGCACCATTTGAATAGAGTAAACGGGCACAAGGTAGAGTTCATCCCACTCACCGAGGGTAAGACGACCAAGTGATGTTTTACTTTAAGAGATAACAAAAGAGCAGCGGTGCTTCACTGACATAAACTAGCCCAAGGCTCCCTGGATAACTTCTGAGCCACTTCTCAAGTAACCCAGAGGCTGAGCGTGGCCCCGTAACCACCCCTCCCGGGCAGCCGATGCAGAGGGCAGGGCTGGGGTGCTGCTCCTCTCTCCTGAGCCCTGGGGGCTGCAACAGCCCCTCTCAGTAGCGCCTGCTGCAATTATATCAGACACGGAGCTGCTCCTACATGCCCTTTGGGACCTCACCATCTCCAACAGCCCAAGAAATAGGTGGGCACAGATCCAACGCTCTCCACATTACACCACGTATAGCACCTATACAAAACCACGCTGGCCCAGAGCTCCTGCTGCTGGAGGGGGCACTGCATGTGTCCCAAGCAACAACCAGCTCAAGAAAGAAATAATGTTTTGGGCAGTCAGTTTTACTCCAGGAGTGTCTTAATTTCACTGTGAAACTTTTGGTGTTAACAACGTGGTATTTTAGTTGTTTTACATACAGTCACTCATGCAGCATTGGGCTGCTGGGGGGTTGCAAAAGATTTTGGCTATGTAAGACTGTTCCCTTGGCAGGAGGGAAATTCGAGGCAAAAAAGGCAGGAATGCCGGCTTCTGGTGAACAGTAACGCTTGAGCCACGTGCAACATGAGGGTCCTCAGCCCATCTAGCTTATTACTCTCCCAAACGAAATAATCCTGAAGTAGGCTACTGAATATTTCTGGTTTTAGATGGAAAATGTCTTGTTTAGTTAAAGGAAACATTTCACAGAAAAGGTAAAAAAACCCAACCAAACAAAAAAAAAAAAATCTTTTCTACAACACAAAGAAGATTTTGGCTGAAAACTTTCCCATTTCAGCCTTGTGCTGAAAACATTCCAGGTTAGACTAAAAATGTTTAGTCTTTAATGACAATGTTAAATTTTCCATGGAAAAAAAGAAATGTTTCCCAGATATGTTAATAAGCAACAAGCTGTATTCCTCACTGCTGGAAGTGGGTTCATTTGACTCCATAATTCTGGGCACTAATTTAACATTTGTACGCCTGGAGTTTTAACAGGAGGTTGCCTTTCATTTATGAGTGAAGACGAACAAATTGGGATGATTTTATATTGCACAAATGCCCATACAGAGTTTTGATGCCGTTTTACTGCTCCGATGAAAATAAGCGATGCAAACTGACATCTGAATTCAAATTCAAGCAAATTTGCTACTAGTTATTAGATCTCCATGCGGACAGTCTTTCTTGGCCCTAGGAAATGCCGGTAGTTTGGTTTAACATGCTTTCCAAAACAAGTTACATTAAATCACACACTACTTCAGACCTGAAGAAGAATTCATAAGCCTGGAAGTTTGTGTCTACTTTTTCCAGCTACATCAGTTGCATTTAATAAAACACATTACCAAAGATCCCATCTTGCTGCAGAAAACAAACATTGAATAAATTGATTTGATAGCGCTTTGTAAAGCCAGGCTCCCGACAATCTTTTTTGCACGCAGCAATAGATGATAGGAGTAAATTTCAGTGCTTTTGTTCACTTAAATAGAACATTTTATACTCTGTCAGAAATAATTTTCCAGGTCCAAGCCTACGTGGTTTTTAAATTTTTCTTCCCCCCTTTCAATTTTCTTACTAGGCATTTAGCTCTTCCTTCCTTAATGGGAATTTAATAAGACCCAGCTGACAAGTGCTCAGTGAAGTGACCAAGCAGCACCTGAAAGAGATGGGCTATAACATTCCTATAAAACACCCGAGTACGATCATTGTTATTCAAAGGATAACCAAATGAATTCGTAATGATGGGACGCTCGTTTCAAAGTGTTTCCATAGCTGTTACACATCAGGAAAAATAGGGAAGTTACCTCATTTTCTCCAATCCTAAATAACCTTATAAACTCACCAAAGAAATTAATTAGCCAATATTTCTTGAAAATTCATAACAAAGTTTCCATTTTTCCGTCAGATAATTCCTTAGTGCATTCTGGTTTTTAACTTCCTTCAAGTCTGGATCATTTTGATGTGCGAACAGACATTTCGTGTTTCCATGGGCTATTTCCACAGGTTCAAATATCTTATGTAATTGACATTTTCCTGCTTACAAAAGCTGTCAAGCTTTAAAGTAGCAGTTGATTGATAAAACATGGGGTTTGTCTGTAACTTAACTTCATTGTTGGGGCTTGTTGCTCAAGTTCTGAATAACTCCCCTCTTCAAAGTGACATGCGTTCAGATATTCTGGGGGTTTGGTGGTTATTTTTAAGCACCTATGCTTTAAGTTACTTTTGTAAATTAGAAAGCAGCAGCAACTGCTTTTTCTTTTTCCTACAGGTAGATCTCTTCAACAATTTGCTTCCACTTCAGAATAACTACTCTCTAAATGGTGTAACTTGCCTTTAAGGTAAAGTCTTCCAAAGTCAGCTTAATAAGCATTCAGCAACATTTATCCTTTCCAGTCCTGACTATAAAAAAAAAGAAAAGAAAGCACTGAGGAGAGCACTGACATTTGCAGCATCTACAGAGGACGGCAGCTATACAGGCCATAAAGCAGGCGGTGCAGATGGTTTTTAATAGTGACAAACCCCACAATAATTATGAAAGGACCATTTCTTCCAGCTATGAGACGTGCACAAAAGCACGATCCAGAGCCAGGTAGCGTCTTTTTGCTGGTTTTAGCGGGCTCTGGGTCTTGCTTGTGATAAAGCCATGAGCAAGCTGGTATCGTGCTGAAATGACCAGCGTTGGCACGAACAGGGATGCCTTTGCCTCTGTGCAAATCATCACCAATACAGCACTTCGTGGCGGGCAACTCTACACATTTTCCACCTGAACGTCACTGATTTACGATGCAGACGCTCAGCGGTGCCATAGTGGCACCTCACCGCTACCCTCCTCTGTGCTCGGAGAGCAAAAACGGGGGTCACACCACCCTGCCGCTGACCCAAAGTTTCTCCCGCATTTCAGCAGTGCAGCATCCTGGTTTCCTTCACACAGGGCAGAACCCGGATGGGGGAGACGAGCGGCACAAGATTCAATAAAACCGCAGAGCGCGACAGCGTTGCAAAGGCTGTGCTCTGCCCACACACGGCTCTCCCACAGAGATCACCTCCAACAGCCTCCTCTCCTCCCTTGTGTAAGCCCCCTCTGCTCAGAGATGGCTAGAGGCCACTCTGTTGTAGCCGGTCTGCGCTTTAATTTTGCCCCGCTGTAAGCTGCGCAGTCTCAGAATTAAGTTCAATTGTCCTGAATAAGGATGGATTAAAGCAAGCGCCAATTTTTTTTTTTTTTTTTTTTTTTTTTGAGTCACAGCCCAGATACAGTAGTTTCACATGCCTTTGGCAGAAAAATGTTATTGCTTTCTGAAGCAGTTGTTTTTTCAGTGACATGACTTCCTGCAGGGGCGTTTTAATTATTGTTGGTGTATCACCTAACTTAGTTATGTATCGCTTTGAAGTTGTTCTTTGTATCTGATAGCAAGAGGATGGAAAACAAACACGACTGTGTTTATTCTCTTCCCCTTGCCCTGCATTGGCTTGGTGCGAGCCTTTTCTTTGGATTACACAAACACGGGGCGGATGGAAAAGGAGGTCCAAAAGAGGCCAGACAAAGCACGCGTACCCAACACCTTTATGCTGGCAGGTGTTTTCTTTAAGCTGTCCTTATTAACAATTGAACAGAGATCACGTACATAAACCCCAAAAATGCCAGGTCAGGCCATGAAGACAGAAAACTGCTGAAGACTAAGGGGTGCACCCATGTGGTACATGACCATTCACAGCTAAAAAGAAGTAATTAAAAAATAAAAAAAAAAAAAAAAATCACCATTCCTGAACTGAATACATCAATATTGTACTGGGTTATGGGAGCCACTTCACTGGGGCAGAGAGGTAGGATTTGCAAGCATTTGCATATAACTGCACGAAGCGATATCCCAGCCACCCGCAAAACAGATGCGAGGAAAGCTTCCTCGTTGCACTGCCAAGGGAGGGTGGAAGGGCTCGACGCTAGCCAGATGGCAGCAGAGTATGCACAACCTACAGCGGGCCGCTGACATGTGTCCCAGCCCCAGCCTCCTGTTACTGGGATATTTCTAATGGGTGTAGGTATCGAGGGCTGGGTGACGACACCTCACTGCACTCAACTCAGAGTCTTCAAACACAACCCACCTCTTCCCCATCCAGGTAACAACTAGTTAAGATCCTCAGTTTTTTTTTTTTTTTTTAAATTAACCACCAGAAAGGTATTTTCTTTTTACCAAAAAAAAAAGCAATTGAGGAAAAAAAAAAAAAAGAAGATGGTTCCTGAAAGGCAGCGTGCCAGCAGCCAGATAAAAGATTTTAAACCATCTGCTGCAAAGTACACGCACAATGAAGCTGCGAACTGGGGTATTCATTTTGGGGGAACCCTCTCTCCCCATCTTAAATGAATTTGAATGGTTTTAAAGTCAAACAGGAGAGATCTTGTAGGTTCATCAAAATCTTCTCCCTACCTACCAAAGGCACCAAGGTACCACAAGAACAGCTTCTAGCAGAGTCAGTTATTATTAATGGTTTCTTCATTAACAGGGCAATTCCAGTCCCATTCTGCCTCTCCCATCGAGGACGGAAGTTCTCATCTTTCAAAAGCAATCTGAGCAAGCCATGTGAAGATTTCACCATTTGTGGCTTGGGAAAGTAGAGATGAAAGACTTCTAAGACCTTTTACTTGGGTTTGTTTTCTGCTCTGGGATGATTATGACATTACTCACCACATGTACCATCTTCCAACCCCAGGAGACCGTGCTGGGGAGACCCAGTGGACTATATAACTCATTTCTTATTTTAGGGCTTTTGGTTTCCATGTGGTTTTCACCACCACGGCTGAAGTCCCAACATGAGAGCTTTTAAGTTGGGTACTTAAGGCGATATTTACATTGGGAACTTCAAGGAAGGGTCACAGTCCTGCTTCAGGGCTACGTGCAGCCATAAAGACTTTCTGTTTCTATAACAAACTGGTTTTAAAGGCTTTTTTTTTTTTTTTGCCTTGAATGCTGTGCCATGCTGAAGAAATACCTTGAAATGGAGGATGCACCCGCACCACCTCTTGCAAGAGCTTTGTGACTGCACTCGCTGCCCATGGGAAACAAAAGTCCAAATACACACACAAAAAAAAATCCTCCAGCCAGCTCTCCACTCCCCCTTCCCAACCCTGCACACCTGGTGTTTAACATATACAAAGGGAGTCTCTTTCCTTTTCCCACAACCTGAAATCTGGAGTTGAGCAGTAAAGCTGAGCAGGACATGAACCTGGCACATCCTCTGCTGGCTGGTCCTTCTACCTCCTCATTTGCTAAGGCTTGTTCTCAGGTTCAAAGCCTCTCCACCATCCCCCAGTGAATAAACCTCATTAAAGAGGAGGACAGGAGTCAACTGCTGGTGCCGAAACCTCTCGGCTCATACGCCACAGTCACACCGCCTGCCCACGCTCACGACGTGAAAAAACCGTACTGAAATCCTATTGCTTCAGACCCACAACAATCTTTGAACCCAGACAGATGTCCAGAGATGAAAGAGGAAACGAAGCTGCCGAGTTCCTTTCCTGCCATGACAGAAGCATACACACAAGTCCACTACTTCCTATGGCCAGCCCCACCCTCTGAAATTCTGAGAAAAAAGGGAAAAAAAAGCTCAGCTAATGAGAATTGCAGCACTGTTCATGCCACAGTAGTTAAAGTTGTATTCATTATAAATCCCCTTTTCAAGGTTTCTGTCACTCAGCCATAAAAATCATTCTGGGTTGAAATTTAGCATCCAAGCTTTCTGCCCAAGGACAATATTTTTGACAGAATTTGGAAACAATTGGTTTGGCAGAGGGCATCTGAAGTTTTAAGGAGTGCAAAAAAGAATAGCGGTTAGTGGTGTCAGATGCTATTATTTTATACTCTTATAACTTAAAAACAACTAATTTAGGTCCTGTGGTTGTTATTACTCCATAATTTCCTCTGAAATATTTGGCCCTTTCTTAATAACAAACTCCTGCAAATTGCTAGCACTGCTCTAAATAGAAAAATAATAGCATTCCTGGGCCAAATCTTCAGCTGCTATAAATTAGCTTAGTGTCACTGCTGCCCATTTACATCAGCTGAGGTGTTGGCCCCAGGTGCTTAGCAAAAGTCATTTTTGGTGTGTGCATGCGTCTGGTTGGCTCCATTAGTCCTTAGCTGGGCAGTTCCCAGGAATTTAGAAAGCAGATGGTTAGGTAATGTCTTCAGGATCCGACTGAAGCCATCCTGCTCTCAAAGCCCGTTGCTAAACAGCGCCTGACTTCATGCGCTGAAATCAGCACCTCCACCTAGAAGGCATAAAGTTTTCTTGGGGAGCACCGTCACACCAGGATGCTACGCCGGCCGCGTCCAACCCCAAATTTAAGTCAGGCTCCCTCAGCGCAATGAATCACACATATGTTTAGCTTCTCTTCTTTTGCCTTTGGAGAAGCTGGCATTTAATTCATCCCGAGTACATTTCATGCGGGACCATATATTTTGGAGGCCACTACTCCCCAAGGCACAGCAACTGAAGGGTTTTAATGGCCAGAAGTTGGTTCTCCGGTGCCTTGGGGAAGTCGGGTACTTGCTTTTGAACTCATGCAGCATTTTTTTTTTTTTTTTTTTTTTTTTGGNGAATGGGACCTTGAATGCTATGAGTAGGATTTGAATATTTTCAGAGAGGCCGATCACAACAACAACTTGTCCCCTCCTTCTCCTTGTACCCACATAAATGTTATTTTCTTGCTGAAAACTAGTGCTTGGATAAACGAGTGCTTTGGAAATGCTTGGGTAAGTTCCGAATAACTGAGCAGTTCCTCTCCCATTTGTACTAACCTGCAGAGCAAAACCCACACGCGTTGTACCCTGTCATTGTAATGGTTTAACAAAGCACTTCTGCCTACTGCAAGTCTTCTGCAGCTCCTACGAGAAGTCAGTCACCTCCATATTCCCTCCTCCTCGCTGTGCTGGGCGTAGTACATGTGCAGATAGACTAGTTAACTGGTTTTCCTTGCAGGCTTCTCATCAACAACACTAAAAATCACATTGGATGGAGCAGCTGCCCACCTCTGACACATGTCTGAGAAGACCCCTTGCAAAGCTTCCCAGTTTTGAAACACTCTCTTACTTCTGCCGGCGCCAAATGGCATCATTGTCTGACCTCAGACCTCTCCTTTTTCCACCTGCAATGGCGTCAAGATCGTCTTTGTTGTTTGGGGTATGTTGCTGCATTTGCATTTAGCAATTTAGTAACTGCACCTGGCCAAAAGTGCGGTGAAGATTGGGGATATTAGCCAAAAGTGTAAGAAGTTAAAAAAAATATTTTTGTGTTGTGAAAGTTTCCCGTTCATATGTCCTACCAGTGTATTTGGATTGGAACCTGATGGTCTTTCGTGTATATACCAGAGAAAAATAATAGTTATTTTTCTTCCTAATTTGGGTAATTTGTCAGTTAACCTGAGAAAACTTACCCGGCTCTGAACCCCTAAAATTCAGCAATTCCTTCTGCATATCTTTTCCGCTCCCTCACGTTTAATGTCCACATTTAAAATGAGCATTGCTCAGAGGAATGGATTCAGAGAGCAGCAACAGTAAAGATTAACCAAGTCCCAGGTACGGGTCACTTGGATCCTTATCTAAAATTCACACTATTTATGCACTTAATCCTGGTCTGAAACTCCCTGCCCCACCAAATCCCCTTTGACAATACATAGCTAATATTTAGCAGCGAGGGGATGCTGAAGTCAGCATAGCTGCGCGTTTTCAATGTGAAAAACAACAACCAGAGACGGGTTGACTCTCTCCTCATGTCAATATGAGGATCATTAGGCAATCCCACAACTATTAATTGCTCTGTGGCCATCACAGCCTCCTAGGCTTAAAATGCTACGAGTTTACAAATCAGCTTTCCCCTTAAAGGTTGCTTATCTAGATACAAAAGAGACAAACAAGGAGGCTCCAACCAATTACACAATGATTAAATAGCATCATTTTTCTCCTGATCTTTGAAGCAGAAGGGCAAGGCCCTCGAGCAGGGCAGAGATGACTCCCCCGCAGCCCGGGCAGTCGGTGCTTCTGTCCACGGAGGGAGGAAAGCAGCAAGAGTAGGTGCTGTAAGACACCCATCACCAGTGCAACAGGGACCGGTGCTGGTCACCAGGGACAAACCTATTCACCAGACAAGAGTAGTAAATTGCACAGTGTCAGATGTCAAGAGAACCTCCCAAACACTGTTTGGAAAGTCCAGGGACTGTTTATGTTGGGGTGGGGGGAAAGGTATTCATTCCCCCTTGCAACGGGTTAAGCAGCTCTTACCCCCAAGATAAGCTACTTGTGCTAAAATGTCAACAACTGACCTAAATTATTTAACATACAGAGCAAAAGTGGCCTCTACTATTCGAGTTTCAGTGGACAGCTTGGGGGGGGGGGGGGGGGGACCCTTNCCATCTTCCTGAATTATACTAAAAAAAAAAAATCCCCATAGTTTTGAAAGTGACAATCTGAAAGCAGGAGGGGATTTCTTTCTATGCTGAGAACAGGTCAAAATTTCAGTGATAAAAATAGCAGCTTTCTGCTTTGACACAGCAGCTATAGCTTGTTCCCATCAAGGTGGTTTTTAAAACATCTTTCGGGTCGCAGCTACAGAAAGCCCCTCTCAGCTCCTATTTCAGAACTCTGCTTGGCTTCTTCCTAATCCCTGTAACAACAACGGCAGGCTCCTAAAAATACCCAGGAAAAAAAAAAAATATAAGAGCTCAATCAATCCATTACTTTCAGAATAATATTTGTAGATTCCTTATTTCCCTCTGCGATACCATCACATTTAATCATGAAAGTCAGGTTAAGGTTTTACTTGGCATCTGTACCTCTTGTGGTGTGGGGAATAGAAATTTTGGGCTTCCAACAGCTGTGGAGAAGGGCCTCAAAGATTACATCATTTATCAGTAGTGTTTCCAGAAAAAAAGGAAACATTCCATGAAAAGATAATTTACTTGTCTTAATAATGTAAGCAGAAATTAAAGTGGAGAAATCCCTTCTGGCAGGATTTTTGACAGCTACCTTCATTTTCATCATTGCTGACTGCACATATCTACTTTGAAAATGAATACAGTTTCCACTTCAAAAGACAAAAAGAACACAGGAAAGGAGCGCGAGAGGGACCCTGTGATGTAAAAGCTCATCGACTACAATATTTTCTGGGAAGTCCAGATAGAAAGGGCACCTTGGAGAGTATTAGGGAAACGTTTATAGCACATTCAGTAGGAGCACACGTCAGGGGTTTGGCTCAATGTACATACATTGAGCTTTTAAATAAAATGTACATTTAGGTAAAGAGAAGAACAGTGATGGCTCCAAAACTGTACAGCATATATATACACATTAAGGACTTTTTCCTAGTCAAAATAATTGGAAATAGTTCAGGAAAAGAGCTACAAGGGAGTGGTGACCTGTCACTGAGAAGGTGGCTCTCAGTTCCCATGTTATCATTACTGCTGCCATTAATGGCAGGACCCAGTTTTTTCTGCCAGAGTTAGATCTCTTCTGTGCTAGGCACTGTACGAAAACAGAAAACCAGAGAGTCCTAACCTCAAACATTCTCTGTACGTACAACTAAAAGGCATCTATGGATGGGAGGTCCCTTCTTGCACCGGGAGAAGCGAAGGCCAGGGAGGCCAACAGCGGAGGGCTGAGCATTTGGATGTCTGTCCTTGCGCTCTTCTAGGGAACAGGGCCTCTGACAATCGGGGAAAAATTGCACAGAAAGCCAATGGCAGAAGTGGGAATCAAGCCCAGATCATCTCCTCACCACTCTACAGCAGCCACCTTGCCTCCGAAGGAGGCGGCTACACATGACACCGAACATGAAAAATAATATCATGATCTCCAATGAGCACATGGACAAATTCTTCTTAGAGTTGCATCGATCCAGTCCTATTACAGCCTGGGAAAGCTGTGCATCTTCAGCCCTAATAATCAAACCAGGAAATACCCCCGTGGGGTTTCCACAACCATTGAGGTGCTCTCAGGCTCTTCAGAAGCTAAATAAATGTGGGTGAAAGTCACCTGACTGCTGGGTGGACACTCTTGCTACTGCCAGCCAGTGTGGTCAAGTAGCAGTACGATACCGTGGGTGCATGCCATTTCTAAGGAGAGAGTTGTCTAACAACTTCTGCGCAGAAATTCGTGCATAGCCAAACCTGATTCTCTTGCCTAATGAGGACTTAGTTAATTGTTGCAGAGAAAATGCCCCAAAGTGATTGCGATAAAATAGACTCTAGGTCAACTATAACTACACTCAGCACAAGTTACTTGGTAATTCTTGTGGAAGTGACAACGAAGTGGGTCCCGGTTGCCACTAACCCTGGTTACCTTTACTTTACGCTCCTTCTACCCGAGTCTTTAATCCTTTTGGTAGAGCATGACCTTAGGGCCTGATCTCTCAGCTGATTCCATACTGTAAAACCAGCTGAGTTTTGACAATTTCCATGAAATCCATGGTACCTATGCGGTTTTAAATTAATAAATACGTAGCCGTTTCCAATACTGTTTAGAATGAGAGGGTTCCACGCACAATTTCCACCCACGTAAACTAACTTTTTCATGAATGCGGTTCAAGAGGAGAGCAGAATATCTGCAAGTCATACTCAAACTGAAATACCCCACTGTTAGTGCAAAAAGGCGGTTGAGGTGGAAAACCTGTCATGCAACACAGCCCAGTTAAATAAAACGATGTTGTTTGGACAATGCTTTTAATTATTATTTAATTATTTTTAAAATCAAAGTCATTTTTGCAGACCTGTGTGGTAACTTAGTCACTTGGGGTAAACTGGTGTAAACTTACCTACTGAAGCTATAGTACGGTATTCATTTTTGCCAGAACGATGCATTAAAAAAAAAAAAATCCTTCCTTAGCCACTGAAGGATGAGATTGGCTTACTGGTTGCGATTTTTAAATAAGCTAGATTTATGTTGTGTTGGTCTCTACAGTGCATGTTTTCAAGCCTTTCTGTGCAACCATGAGGAACAGAAACCCAAATATAGAAGCACCATCAGGCAGACCTATTTATCAGGATACTGGACTGATTATTTCAGACGCAGAGCTTGGCTTCCTACCCAAAGCACTGCCAAGCTCCAAAACAACATTCTGACAGCTCCTCCAAGGTGGTGGAGAGGGGAGGGTGTTTCTGACCCCAGCCCAGCACCACTATGCCGTGCTACCTCAAAGCCACACGGGTCCAAACAGGGAAAGTGAGCTGCCCAGGGGATAGTGAAGACAGGGAGCAGAGAGACAAGGGCACGGGGACCTCCCCCTGCACACAGCTTCCAGGCAAGCTGGGAAGCTATACTGTACTTTTTTTTACCCCCCCCAAGGGGGGTTGCAAAATATTAGATACTTTAACGAAGACGACTGATGTAACACAAGACTGCATTTCCCAGGTTCACCTTGAACACCAGATATTCAGCCCAGAACACACCAGACGTGCCGTGGCCTGAGAAACCATTGGCAGGAGGTGGCCACTTCCATCGGCACGTGCCTGGGAGCCCAGGTCCCTGCCCCAGCCACAGGGCTAAAGGGATAGAGACTTTTGCCCCAGCCTAGCTGGCTCTCCCCGTTTGAGCAGCCTCACTCAGCTCCCCAGTGAGACCCCAAAGCCCCAGCACAGTCGGGAGCACCAGCACCGCTTCGCTCCCCTTGTAGGATGGCTGGAGCAGAAACCCCATAGCCTCCTCCCGGGGGCTTTGCCTCAGGAAGGGGCGACCGGCCCTAAGCAGTTTAACGGATGTACAAACCCCCGCACAGAAGCCCCTTATGTGAAATCAATGAACCACTGGCTGTTTTACATCTCAAACAAAATACAGGAGAGTTTTGATTGTGGTTTGAAAAGAAAACTGAAAGGAACGCCTTAGAAGGGGAGCAGATCTCACCTAACGAGATCCCCGAGAGTGCTGGGGATTAACACACTGTTCGCGATTCCTCCCGAATACTAACAGCTTTGTTACGCGGCTCATGACAAGCCCGAGAAGCTTTGTCGTTTCGCTGCATGATTTTAAACCTTAGGAACTCCTCGTGCTCTTGAAAAAATAAAAGGCCAGTGTGAACCAACCTGTCTGACTTGGCTTCAGAGTGTCTGATGCTAGACCAGGGCAAACACCACGAGGAAATGGATAACTTTACATTGGTCCTACCCTGCGGGGTGCTCGGCACCATCTCCAGACAGCAAAGTGGCTTTAAGCTACCTGAAGAACTTCTTCCAGCTCTTTTTACCCCACTCCCATTTTCCCCCCATATTTATGATTTCTAGCAAATCACAGCCTTCGGTCTCCTCCCCTTTCAAAGGGCTGGGATCCAGCTGGAACCTGGTCTGCTGGGAAACAAAATGAGGAAAGGAGTAAGCTGGCAGCACAACCCCTTGGCAGCTCCCGCTGGAGACAACACTCCCCTCTAACTCACAGCATTGCAGAGCTCAGATTTCAAGGTGCTCGCTGCCCCGGTTCCTGCCAACGCACCTTGCAGCAGCACCTTGGTGCCCTACCAGGGGATGCTCCAGCAGCAAATTCCTCCAGGGGACTTTGATGGACCTCAGCTGACAAAGGGGTGACTTGTTTTGACCCGCTGCTGCATAAAGCCTCCTCAGATAGCTATGCTATCTACAACATAAACCACCACGAACTAAAAAGGACTAACTGTTCCCGGAACAGCTGAGATTTTACTCTAGGTATTTACACTGCTCTTTGACATAGATAAGGAATTATGATAAGAATTCAAGTGACTGTGTTTAAAAAAAAAATTCCAACCAGGCAGTTTACAAACTCAAGAGGTTTCTCAGGAAGGAGCTGGGAAAAAGGTAGTTTTGGTGTCTTAAAAGCAGGGACTGGGACTTTGAGTCTGGGTTGCCTCTGTTCCAGTTGCTTGCGGGACTCTGGGCAACTCAACTCTGGATCATTGCAGCTCTCAGTTGTGTGAGAAGAACCGAGGTGACTGGAAATTAAAGAATAGTGATATAAGAAATACTTTTATCATCACAAAATCTCATTCTATTGAAGCAAGGACATTTTACAGAAGGAATTTCAAACTGATATCCTTCTTCTGATACCCAGGACAGGTTCTGGGAAAATCCACTGTAGATGACCCTGCTGGACTGAGGGAAATTGCCACGCTTTTCGGGTGCCTACAAGGGGAAAGATGAGGACACCAGGTTTCCTCAAACTTATACCTCCAGGGCATCTTCACCACAAACGCACTGCCCTGGAGGTGGCAATCCCAGCCCTATCAACCTCCCTGCTGTGACGCTCCCAGGGAGACCTGAGATTTGGGACAACCTCAGGGTTTTGCAAAATTGAAGGTAGCAAAGTGATCACTACCACAGAGGTGTTTAAGACAGCTTGAGGATCTGCTCCTTCAAAAAAAGCCCCAAACTTAAGCATTCTCTTCTCTCCAAACAGTTGGCATGGCTTGATTTTTGTAAAAGGCGCAGAAAATTTCTTGCCCAGTAAATACTCCTTTTTTTATCTTGAATCAGAATGAAAACTTAAAAAAAAAAAAAATTAAAACAGGGCAGCATTTCAAGTGGAACAGTAACTCCAAACTCAACCAGCTGCAGCCAGGCCTGGAAGGAGCCCTGGAGCTGACCTCTCCCCATCCCTCCTGGCTGAGGCCCACAACGATTGCAGGGAGCCATCTGCTCCTCGGAAAGGTGTAGAGCACATTCTGCTCTCCTCTGCTCCCTCCCCACAGCAAGAAAGTAATTTAGCTCCCAAGCGCTTGTCTGATCTTTGGGAGGTGCTAATTTTAATATCACATTCCTCCTCCTCTTTCCAGGCCTTTGCTCCTCTATTTTCATGGTGGAGATAGCATCAGCTCCACCGATCCCTTGCGGCGCGTACGGAGATAGCATGCGCTTCCCATCCTTTTTTTGTTTTGTGATGAAACATCTGGACGCTGCCTGGCACAATGGGACCTTGCTTTTGGTTTGAGCATCTGCGGGTAGCTATTACAGGAATCGCGTGACATGTCTTAAGAAACATAGATGATTTTGACTTAGCGGAGCTGCCCGACAGCCTTGACAAACTGTTCCCACCCCAAAGTTGCGTCCTGATTTTAGGAAGCTTTTCACATCACGCAGGGCTAAACCACCCAGTCTGATAGCAAAAGGCTCGCTTTGGACTTGAAGGAGGGCTGAGATTTCAAGCCCAGCCTCTCCGATCCGAGTGCTTTGCAGTGAACAGTAGCAAAACAAATACTCCTGCTCTTACTGCTTGTGCAAAGAAAACTACTTTTCAGGGGTTTGTGCATCGAACAGAGCGGATCGTATTTCTCTGACTCCCCCCTGCTTTGTTTTTTTTCTTTTTTTTGCAATGACATTGGCATTTCTTTGGAAGATCTTTAACTGCGGAAGGGTTCAACAGACCCTCCGCACTCAGAGCCCTGTTTGCAAGTGTCAACCCCAACTTGGAGTTCAACCCTCAGTCAGAGGAGCAGTAAAGCTGGCAGGCTTAAGTACTACAGGAATGCTAACATGGCAGATCTGAGAGAGTTAATTTGGTCAGAATGCACTCTAGTAATGTTTATGTTTTAGATAAAGTGCCTACAATGTTGCAGCTTGCCCTTCTGACCCCATTTCCTCATTGGTGTGCAGCTCAGAGAAAGTGATACTTAATTCCAAATCTTTGCTTTTATTAGCTCCCAGAGAGGGATAGGATTTCATCCCGGCCTTATCTCTGTTATAAACATCCTGTTACCATTCATATCAGGGGGGATATCTTTGGGAAAATGATTAAATACGTTCCACCAGACACAAACAGCGTCCCCCGATTGGTTTTGCACAGTACGTGGTGATTTTGCGTGCGTGTGTGTGTTGTCAAACAGCGTGAGCCTAATCCTTGCAAAAAGGGGTGGAAGTTTTACATGCAAGTGTGAAAAAATGTTGGGGCTCTTCCACGAAATAACGCTATCCGTGCATTGAAGAGATTAGACCTAAGTGCCGTACCTAGTCCTAGCCGTGCTCGGACAGCTTAGCCATAGAGGTCGAATTTTTCATTCTCCTACCTTTTTGCTAATTCTGCTGCAAACCACCTCCGATTATTTAAGCCACAAGTGAGCACTACAGAAGCAGTGGGGCTTCTCCAGCTCCACACTGATTTCAGGATCAAAAAAGCTTGGGCACAGTCTCACAGTAGCATTAACAATATTCACTTCATATCTCTAAAGTCATTTAAGCAAACAATTTTACA
This sequence comes from Balaeniceps rex, assembly GCA_013401315.1. Taxonomy (NCBI): domain Eukaryota; kingdom Metazoa; phylum Chordata; class Aves; order Pelecaniformes; family Balaenicipitidae; genus Balaeniceps; species Balaeniceps rex. The sequence goes on from VYZW01062960.1 coordinate 229,255, forward strand.
AAGCGCTGCACGGTTGAGAAAGCAGACTCCTGAAGGACACCTTCCTCAAGCCCCACAGGTTACCATCACGTATCCTTGCTCTACAGCAGCAGCTTTTCAGCCAAGGCACGTATTCACAAACTACAGCTATGGAGCCCACAAAAGGGACTGAGAAAGCAAGTCTATCTAGGCCGTCCAGCAACATATGTAGGTGGTACTTGTAAAAGCATCTCTACCTCTAGCCTGCACATCCCAAAGGAGTCACAAATCAAGAAAACCCTTACCACCCCACCCCGCCAAGCACCATCTCTGGACGTACCTGTACATCACCAGTGCAAGGATGGGGTTTCCAGGTGTTAAAGAAGTTGTATTTCCCATATTCGGTGGTAACTGACAGTTCACAGAGACACACGGGGCAAGAGGAGCAGGTTTGCACGGGACAAGCACATGTCCAGAGGCTCTGTCTGCTGTGGCTATACCAAGTGCTGACACACCAACTTCTTGTGACATCTTGACATCTTCTTGCCCAGCTCTACCTTTTGGCACTGACCCAGGACACCCACCCTTTGGTTTCCTTACACAAATGATCTGGGCCAAGATCATAAGAAAACCCGTATTAAACTCTTGAATTCAGTTATTCAGGAAGATATTTTCACTGTCACAAAGAGCAGGTAGGAAACCAGTTCTCCACGACTTTCCACCAGAGCTGGGTACCAAATTATGTGTCCTTTTGATCTAGAAAATACATATCTTACTCAACTAAACCTCTGGATTTCCAAACATGCTCAGCAGGCAGCAGTACTCCTTGATTTGGAGCCACGGTTCAGCTCTACATTCCCCAACACATATCTGCAAATACTTCCATGTGGCAGATATTGCTTGGAGCTGGGGCTCAACCCAGCTCCCCAAAGTACATCCAAATTCTGAAAATAAACTTAAACCTGGGTCTATATGACTTTTATAGGTTGGACTTGTCAGACTGAATCCTGTATTAACATATACACTGAATTCAGGGCAAAAAAAGCAAAAAATGCTGCAGTGCAATAGCTGGAGTATCACCGGTTGGAAAATTACAACTGGTTTGTGTGGAAGTTAAGAGGAGATACATCTGTCTCCTTTTATTTATATATATTAAAAATATAACTCTTTTGGGAATTCTTTTTTAATGAGTTAATGATGATACAAAGAAAAACCCCCCAACAGCAAAACATTTTCTTCCACATTCTGTAATCAGCTTCTAATTCCTTTTAGTTTTGGAGGTTTGACTAAAACCAATAAATTGGGAGTTCAATGAAAACAAAACCCAACAGTGAAAATTTTAAACGCAAACTGAATTTTACATGGAAAGTTAGTTCCAGTTTCTTTCTTTCTTTCCTGTCCGGCCAAAGATTGAAAGATACAAACGAAAACTGAACATTTTTCAGAATTTCTTTTCCCCTCTTTGCTGGAGGCCGTTATACATTTCCAATTTGATCTTTTGATTTTAACAGCCTTTGTATCTAATTAAATGATACACCCTCCAGGGAACAAGGAGAGGGAACGGTCCCTCTGTTCTCCAGCCCTTTCAGCCTTTTCTTCTCCTCACCGAAGCAGGGACAGGATGCCACATACACCAGGGGATGATCATGATCAGCAAAGTGTCCATCTTTCTGCAGACCTTGAAACATTGCCCCAGTGTCTCGCTCAGCCCCAGCTGAAGCATACAGGAGCACTACGGGGCCGCGATGGCACCAGCCGACAGCAGGGCCCGTCCCACAGCTCCCAGCACTGCATGGCCCACCATTTTCTGCACCACCTGGGAAGGGACACACTCGGGCAACCAAACAAGATGCTGATGGCTTGTGCAGGAGCAGCCTGTTCTATGAAAAGCCTCTACATGGCCCCAATTAACAGCACAAAACAGCACCCTTTGGGATCACCATCAACAGATCCAGCCTCCTCAGGAGGAGGAGAGGCAACAACATGGGTTCAGAAAGGTAGAAACACGCTCAGAGGGGTGCAGAGAGTACGGGCTTGTCTCCCCAACAGCCACTCCTCCCGTCCCCGAATGGGGTTAAGCTCCTCCAGCGAACACTGTTCATTTCCCTAGTTGGCACGCAGCCAGAAGATTTTGCCTTCCAGTCATGTGAACTTTTCAATTTGTGATTCTTACAAGCTGAGCTTACATGAAACTGTTTCCTGAAACGAACTGTTTTTACTCCCCCTCCATCCCTCTTCTCCACCACACCATTTCTGCTAGAGCAAACCCAAGCCCGTTTATTGATCAGCTCAACAATAAACAAAGGCTCAGAGGCATCCTTTAAAAGCTACGGTGACATGGTCTCCTATCAGATTGGCTCAGTTTAACTACTCTTCCCTCAAACATTACATCCCTTAATGTGTATTTAAACAGGTCTTGGCCTCTTGGGTACATTTTCTAATGACCTTTGTTTTAACCCAGTGCATTCACCAGCGCAAATGAAATGCTACGAGCCATGAGTTTTGCTGAAGTGGGAACTTGATCACCGATTTCAATAAACACCAGGTCAGATACTGTATCTTTATTTTCAAAAATCGGCCTGCCTGCTGTTTTTACCATAGCTGGATATAAGTAACACAACATTACGCCCTGGGATGTTGTTTGCAACGTGCATCATTGACGTGGGCAGAAGAAAATTACACATGCAATTATTTAGTTCACTTGGGATCAGGACACACCATTAAGTAGAAATACTTTCCAAAGGAAGGTGGATGGGTAGTGGAAGAGAAGATCTGTTGTTGGTTGTTGATAGACACAGCATGCCGCGTGGACTGACTTGACTTATATGTAGCAGAGAGTTAAAAATCAAGCTCGGGACACGGAGTGAGGCATCCCTGCCTGCAGCACAAGAAGCACCTCTGCTCCGTGGCAGCAGGGGAAAAAAAGAGCCAAGAGAATGTGAGGTTGGACAGTAAAGTAACACAAAGCTGGTTATGTCACAGGCAGATGGTGGAACCTCATCTGGAATAACATGTGAACAGCTGCTCATTTTTTTTCCTTAAGATGAAGTAGATTGGAAGGAATTAAAGACACTGAGTGGCATAAAGAAAGGGAAAACCAGAAGAATGCAGTCAAAAGAGTAGATAATGTAAAAAAAAAAGTCCTTTTTTAAAAAAAAAAATCACCTCTTCTAAAACCAGTATTTTCCTGGGAGAGGGTTGTTTCTTATTTTTATTTTTCTCTGCTTTTTGAGAAAAGAAAACTTCTGTCCTTTTCTAAGACTGCAAAACTCTTGTTGAACTTTTCAACCAGACTTGAAGCCTGACACTCTCAATCCATGCCAGGTCCCAAAAGCAAGTGAGCAGTGCATTTTCTAGGCATATATTTAATTTTCATCGATTTAACTGGGATTTAAATATGCATTTAAGATTGGGATTTTCCAGGACTCGGGCAACTAAACGTCTTCAGCCCCACCAAAAAAGCTGAGCAAAGCGTCCCGCGCTGGCCATGTGCCTCAAGAAGCACACAGCCAGCTGATAGGAAGCACCAGGCCCTGGGATTTAGGGAGATGGAAAGTACCATCAGGTTGGGTTTAGACAATCCTGAGAGGTAGTGGAATGCAGGCTCTGCATCCGTCTCCATAAATCCTTTGCTAAACTGAAAACTCAAGCATACTCCAGGGCACAAATGCAGTACCTCACAGGACCAGAGCATGCCACGATGCCCAGCATCCGAGTGTAGCAGATAGGATTTGGGGACCTTCTGCCATCTGCTCAGCCCTAGGGTCTGGTTTGGCCAGCTGCTGTAAGGTTTGACTTATTCAAATGATAAAAGGATTACTGGAGGTCATCCCCACCTTAGCAAAAAGCCTAAGCCCAGCTTTCTTCACAGCAAATTGCCTTCCTCTAATGGTATGCTGATTACAATCAAGAATGCACAAGGGTTTCTATAGATAGAGCTTACACTCACTTTTTTTTAAAAAAAACAAACTTTTTCCAATTTAATATTTGGTCTCAGATCTACCTCTTCCCTATATTTTCTCAATAGTATGTTTTGGTGTTCAACCCAAGGAACTGTCAGCCTGGGTTGGAAATGCTGAGGTCTGACATTTCTAGATTAAATGTCAACCAGATGTTTGTGCACTTCCCTAACAAGCCTTTCAAGAAGCTTCCCAATGTAGTATTGTGTTTCGCTATTAAGGGAAACCCAAGTTCGTACCTTACTAGTTCAAGCTGAAAGAGATTGAAAGCCTCGGGGCGGGGGGGAGGAGAGAAATGACAGGTACCTGAGCGATAAGCAATACAATTCCAAACTGCAATCCACACTAGCTGGTGTCCATCTTTTTTTTTTTTCCTTCCCCCCTCAATGTATTTGAAGTTTGACCAAAATAAATTAGCTTCAACTCCAGAAACTATTTTTATAGAATACTAACATTTTCCCTCAACCACTGAAGCAAGGGAAACGCAGAATGGGACGTTGCCCTTCCCTTAATCCTCTCGGCCACGGTGCCAGAGGTGGCACTGCTTCTGACAATGGAGAGCAGGATACAGGGGGAAAACTGTATTTAAAACCTGAGATTTATTCATGAAAAGAGAAGAGAGGAGGGGGAGTATTATTGCAGCTGTAGCTGTCTCTAAAGCCCCTACCTGGGATGCAGGAGGACACCCCAGGTTTCCTCTGCTCTCTCATCTCTGCGTACAACCTTGCAGAAGAGAAACCTCCAGTCCTGCTCTGTAAGATGGGATTTATAGTAGGATTTTTTTGGTGTGTTTCTTGTATAGTCTTCAGAGCAAGGGACTCCTTCTTATGCTTCTCACATGTACTGCAACAGGGCCTCAGGCAGAGATGGGGAACTCTAGGTGCCAATGTAGTCAATAAATAAGGACATAAATAATACAGTTACAACATGTGGCTGAGAACTGGCTCTCATCCCAGAAATTCAGAGTGAACTTTCCTGTTTTTGTTGGTTTAGTTTGATTCTAGTTTCTTGGTCAAAGTAACATTTTTTTTTTTAACTGAATTTTCAATATTATGAAAGAAATCAACAGGGAGACCTGGACAATGACCCTACAAGTTGGCCATCGTGAACATCTCCAAGAGGCAAGGAAAGAGTCAGCTAACGGCTGCTCATGGAGCAGGCAGGGTTGACACTCCCTCCCAAGCCAGATCCTTCACTTACAGCTGCATCCAAATTCCAGGATCCAAGTTTTTTGGATCAAGCCTATCTACAGCAAAAAAAAAGGGCAGTAACACATGCACGTACCCTGCAAGAGTTAAGGTTTGTCGTGAAGGCCAAATTCCTTTTCTCTGCATATAGCAGGTTCCAAAAGAAGTTGTTAGAAGACAGACCCCAAAAAAATCCCCACTGGGGTGAGTGTTCTGGAAGAAGTAAACACCTCCATGGCCTCCAAATCCACCCTCCGTGTGTGCAGTGGGAGCCATGCTCATCAGCCAAGAGCTGGTTCCTACCCATGAAAACGCAGGCAAGGTTTCCCGCTGAATTTCATTACCGAGAACGAGGAGCAATTCCACTAGACTCAGTAAATGGCTTCCAGACCGTGGCGCGGTGTGACCGCGATGAGAGTCTGACCTTCCGCACTCATGCAGCGGGAGGCTGGGAAATATATTGGGTGAAATCCTGGCTCTGCTGAAGTCGGTGGCAAAATTCCCATTGACTTCAGGCAGGTCTGGGATTTCACCAGTTACATTTTTGGATGTCAGGGCAGCAACCCAGTACCAGATCCTGCTCCAGCCTCCCAGATCTGTTTGGAGGCCCTTGTCAGGGATCAGCGATCCGTCCAGAGCAGCGGTACGTTCCCCAGCAGGCTCACGACACACTGGTGAGCTCGACACACTGGCGAGCTCAGGGGAGGCGAGCAGGTTGAAGAAATCTCCATAAATGTGTCACCCAAAACAGAGCAGAAACAGAGAAATCTGATAATTTAGAGCAACTCCTGTGTTATTAGGGACTGGATTACTCTGCCTGGTGGGGGGCATGGAGGGACACTGCCAAAGGCTTTTGAAAACAAATATACTTAATCACTGCAAGGGCTTGGTGACTGATTGTCCTGTGAAAAGTCTCTTCCGACAACACAATGGCATCTGAAAAGAATAGATCGAAGAGATGCTCGGAACAAAGAGATATTGAAGGGAGCCACAAAAGGAAATGAAACCAAGGCAATTAATCTATCCACACTGTTACAGAACAATCCCCTGGTACTGTCTTTGCATGAATCCAAAGATTGGGAAAGTGCTAAAGTCAGTTCATAACCCTCTGACAAAAAAACACGGGCTCTTATCCATCTCCTGCTGAAGCAAGTGAGAGTGATTCTGGTGCAGCAATCGGAGCGTATCGTTTTAATGTATTGTTTTGCCACTCTTAAAACGAAAATACTTTCTATGAAGTAAGATTTTGTAAGTCATAGCCATATTCACTGCTGAGGATGTGCTGGGAAACATCTGCTCAGGACCAGTTTTAGGTGACAGTTGTTCTCTGGGAGAAGTTGCTAATGGCTCCGCTAGAGAGCGGCACAGATGGAAAATACAGAGTTTGGTTTTGTTCACAAGATGTAGGAGAAAAGTAAACCTAGAATGTAATTTCTCTGGGGTTTGTGAAGTGTCATTTTCTCCCAGCCAAGCCAGTTCAGAAGCTGACCATGGCCTATACAGAATAAATCCTTATGTCATTATGATCACGTCCGAGTATTTGAAGTGAAAAGGTTAACGTTTAGTGCAGCTCTAACATGAAAAGTATTGCCAGAGAATAGACATAACCCAGCATCTAAATTGCAAGCCATAAATCTCGCTGTTCACATCACAGGAATGGAGAATATTAAACATATCCCCAGTAAGTCTTCCTCATTCCTAAATATGATAAATTAACACCTACCAACTTCTTAGACAAAACAACAGCAAACCTCGAATGAGCCACGACCTGGTCTCACATTGAAGAATCCAGACTTGGTTTGCTTCGAGAAAATAAATTCTTTCTAGTTATCAAAAATCACAGCTATTTAAATATCACCAAATGCACAACCACAGATGAATCTTTGCTACTTGATGCATACTTGAACAGAGAAACACCGCCTGGTTTTGTTTACAAATAATTAAAAGCCCCACCTGTAAAATCCGCCTTGGTGAATTTACATTGCTCAAATGATTTTCTCCAAACCTGACTTCTTTTGTAGTGTTGAGGCCTGAAGACAAAAAAGTTCTGCATGTTTATAATCAACAACTCCTAAGACCAGCTTAGTACATAATCACCTTAGTCCAACACACACATGCACAGGCAAGAACATGCAGAATCAGAGTTCATCTTGCAAGGCAGGAGATGCCGGAATGCTAATATATATGACCAGAAAACACGTTCCAGTGCGCTAAAATAATTTTAATCTTCAGGAACAATCTCGTGCTCCTCAGAGCTAAAACTAGTTAATATTTGAGAAAAGGAAGGTTGCTGAATTGCATTGAATTGCACTGGTAACAGCTTAGTGCTCTTAGACCCAGGAAAACCAATGGCAAGAAACACATCACAGTTTCCTCTGCACCAGTCTGAGCAAGCCAGAGGCGGATTCTTCTCAGTGCTGCGTGTTATATAGAGCTCTGTGTGATTGTCAATCTCTTTCCTTAGCTTCTTCCATCAAAACAACAACAAAAAACTCACAAAAAGCCCCCACAGAAAACCCAACCCAAGTCGCAAGCTACGTGCATCAATCCCGTCCTAACGCAATGATAAAGGCACCCGGCGAAGCGGTAACAGCCCAGGAAATGCACGTGGCGTGGCTGAATGCAATCTCCCCTACAGCTTTTGGCCTAGACATATCCACGACGCAAGCTTTGTGCAACTGCAAGTCATCCTGGGTGCAGAGACGGTGCTCACAGCCACAAAACTACAAACGCACACAAGATATGCATGTTTTAGAGTATGAGTTTAAAAAAAACCCAACAACCCAAACCAAAAAACTTTCCATGGTACTGCTGCTTTTCCTTTGTGAAACATCTTCCCCTTCAGTCTTATGTTTTCCACTCTCGTTTAGCCTGGGGTGAATTTGTCAGGAGGAGGGAGGGAAGAGCGAGCTCTGGAAAGAGAAGAAGCACTTGAGAAAGCAATGGTTGAGCTGTTTTCAAAACAGATTTTTTTGGTTTTGTTTTTTTTTTAAAGAGCAAAACAAAACCCCACATGAGTATTCCTACAAATTACATTTTCTCAGCCTTTTAAAATAAAATTAAAAGGACAGCAGTAATTCCCAGCGGGTGGCGGATAGACTTGCTGTTATTTGCGTCTAGCGCGCAGACACCTAAATCCCCCAGCCTCGTCTGAGCAAGCGAGCGCCCAGCACGGTGCTGCAGAGCAAACACCAGGTAACAAGTAACCCTAAGGCCTCACCACCTAAAGCAGACAAGCAGGGGGGCTATCACTGTTGCCATCTTCGCAATGGAGAAATAAAACACAGAGCAGAGAATAGCTGGTCTGAGGTCAAAGAAGGAATTGCTGGTGGAAACAAGAGCAAACCCCAGCCCTCCTAAGTCTCGTCACATTGCCTTCGCCATAGAAAACAAGCTTTTGCTGGGTAGGGAAATAACTCCGAGCTCAGACCTGCATCCACGTAAAATCCACCTCTCTGCATCATTTGTGCATGCGCAGCGAGGCGTATTCCTCAGACAGGCATCATGGGTCAATATTCCTATATTTAGGACACCAAACTGGGCAAGTATTTTAATACACCTGTAGCATACATTCTGGTACATCCCAGGAACACTATGAGGAAGACTTCATTTATCTACACGAGCCTCTCAGTTACACAGTGCTGCTTAAAAGCCTACAGTCAATCACCATAGGCCATTCTCCAATACAGACTCCATGTACACCAGACCTCCCCTGAGCTCCTTGCAGCTGCTGAGCTAAAGCTCTTGGTGGAGACATCAACACAGTCAGACAAAAATCCCTCCACGCTGTTAATTTGTCATCAAAGTACCACCTATTTTAAGACAGAGGTGTTACAGGACTGCACATGCCAACACCATGTCTCCTCCCTTTTATCCTCCATAAAACCTTAGACAGGGCATCAATATTGCACCTCGCACAAGCACTGGTGGTATCCCCACTGCGGCACAATACCTTGAGCGTCAGCATCTGCTCTGCACTTTGGTTTTGGTGGCAGGACAGGTCCTCAGTCCCCTTGCAGAAACCAAGAAAAGAAATGGCTGCTGTTGCAGGTGGTCTTATCAGTGGCCCAAACTCCCAGGGTTCCCCCTGGTCATGGGCTAATAAATTGCCTTAAACGGTGCCACCTGTAGAAGTTAACTATGCACATGCCTTTGCTGGTGATTTCTCAACTACTCTGAGATCAGCTGCTGAATAAACACCAAATCTAGGTAGGTGCATTTGTTCTGCTGGGTTAAACCCCAGACATTTGTCCTAGAGGCACAGCAATCTAGCTGGTTGCTATGGTTTTTTCTTAAGCACTGTTTAGCGTGGAGGTGAGTGCCCTGCACCTGTGGTGTGTGGGTGGGTGCATGGGTGGCTCTTTGCATAGCGAGTGCAGATGTTTCTAATGAGAGCAGCAAACGAGCCAGGGCACCGCCGGAGACCTGCCTCCCTCGCCGTGTGCTTCCCTAGGCACGCATCTGGATTTGGGCTTTGGAGCATGCCCTGGATGTCTCAGAGAAACTCCCTTTGAAATGCTGTTTTCACATAACTAAAGGAATGAAAACCTTTTAAAATGACCTCCCATTAAAGTACGAAAACATTAAAATAACAGAATCGGCTGGAAGTGCTTATTTTGAAAGAAAAAATGCCATTATGTTCCATATTTGACCAGAGTTGGTATTTTTAACCACTTAACAAGTGTCAACTTTAGAACGATCTGCTTTAAAAATGTTGATGACTTTTTCCTTCATATTTTTCGAAATAAAACTCCTTTTCCTCCCAAAGTAGTTGCAGATCAACCCAGAGGAAAGGACAAAACGCATATATGTTAAAACATACATGGTATAGCTCCACAACAAAATTCAGCAGCTCCTGCTTAGCTCCAGAAATCTTGTCACATGCTATTGCCCACCCGCTGACCTCTCAAAATATAAAATATCCTCAGAACCTCTAACACAGTCTATCTGTACAGGAGATCAATGCATATTAGTATTTCTGGATATACTTTGTCAGTCCACCCTCTACTTGTTTGGAGCAGAGAGTAAGCAAAATTAGATGGTTTAGGCAGATGCTAACATGCTCTGAACTAAATTTAAAGTCTTTGGACAGTAAAATACGCTTTATTTATAGTGTAGTGCTTCTTTCACAGTTCAGGCATAGTTCAGTCCCAGTCACATAAATAATACTCTGACTATTATAATAGAAAAAAAAAAAGTGTATAGACCTACTTATTACACCAACCAGATAAGCCCTTTAAGGGCAGGGTAATTTATTGACTACGCTGGAACATTTATGGACTAATTAGCCAGAGCTACAATGATAAAGAATTTTATGGACATTGAAGAAATCGCGCAGATGAGCAGCCTGGCAAAACACAGAATGTCACACAGCTTTGGAGACCACTCATCCAACACCAGTAAAACATAGCTCTGAGAGCGGGGGCTTTGCTGGCAGCCAAAATAGCGCAGTAAACAACTCCTGCCCTGCAGTGAGATGGGTGCAGGGAAGCTCCTGCAGCCCCACCTCAGCCACCGGTCCTGCCTGGCGAATGTAAGACATGAAAACATGAAGTTTGTTTGGATGACAAATAGTTGCCAGTGAAGCACAAAGGCGCCAGCCCAGCGAAGCAAGCTCAAGACTGCTTGGCCCAAAGATAGATGGGTTCCTAATTTTCACGTATTTCAGGAGTAAATCCTTCCTGAGATTAAAAAACACTACATCAACCCTGACTTTTTTCGCACTGAAGTTAGTCAAAAGAGGTAATTGCCTTGTTCTCTCAGCAGCGATGGTTTCGTGGTAACCCTTGAAGGTAAGGCAAGATCTGCTGCTGGAGGGCACACAAGTGGCTGCTGTTGGGAATGGGAGGAGCAGGACAGCAGGTCTGGTCCCGGGAATGAGAAGGAGTCCAGGAGAGCTGGTTGATTTTCAGGGACAACCTCCTCCACAATCAAGAACGGTCCATCCCACCAAGCAGAAAAGCAAGCAAAGGCAGCAGGAGCCTACACGGATGAGCAGGGAGCTCCTGACAAAACTGAGACATAAAAAGGAAGCGTACAAGAGGTGCAAGTAGGGACAGGTGACCTGGGAGGAATACAGAGGGCGACCGGACACTGGAGCAGGTTCCCCAGAGGTGTTGTGCAGTCTCCATCCACGCAGGTATTCAAACCCTGACTGGACATGGCCCTGGGAAACCAGCTCTAACTGTCCCTGCTCAGAGCAGGGGGTGGACACGACGATCTCCAGAGGTCTTTCCAACCTCAGCAAGTTTGTGGCATTAGTCAACGGAAAGTGTTGAGCACAGAGGTGTGTGTGAACTGCCACCCCACTGGTGTGTCGAAGGCGCCTGAGTCAGAGCAGCTGGGAGGTGCCTCCATCCACTTCAGACCCAGTGCCCTCTCGGGAGGGTCAGTGTTTATGGCTTGGTTTTTCCCAAGTGCAGACAGACACAGGTGGGAATGCCCTGCCTTTTGCACAACAGTCCCGTGGTCAGAGCTCTCAGCTGTGTGTGGGGAGCTCTCCCAGGACTGTTTACGTATTTTACAATAAACAGTCTTGGGATAAGACAAAACAAAACAAAACCCAAGTGAAATAACCTTGGGAGTTGAGATGAGAAGCCAGGAATCCTACCTGCCGGCTGGGTGCTCTGGGCGCTGCGTTACAAAACCCTTTTCCTTCATTCCCTAGCACCACGAAGCAGCTGCACTGCTGCTCCATCTCTGTCAGGGGTGTAGAGGGTGCAAGAAACCCCAACCTTCCCTTCCCCTCCTCCTTGGTTCCTAGGGAGCTCTCTGAATCCCCCATCTGAGCTGAACAGATGCCCTCAACTTTCTCAGCCAAGCCTTTAACCTCGAGGCCACGCAACGGTATAAGCAGAAACAACTGAGCCTAACAACAGAGCCTAAAAGACTCTGCAATATATACATCAACTTTCCTGGGTTTGTTTTTTTCTTTTTCTATTTCCCTGCTATGCCTTACAGCACATCTCAGAGTGAAGGCAAACAGCTCGGAGATCTCTAATCCTCTCGCTGCTGTTCCTACGTTGTTATCTCAGGGCAGCAGGTCTGGCTTTGCAGCCGCACATTGCATGTCACACCTCAGCGTATTGATGTAGCAAGAGCCTCCTCTGATTTACGGGTGCAACTGACATTAGAAGTGGTTCCTGTACAAAAAAAATACATGATAAAACGTAGCACAGTCAGTAGGAATTAATTTAAAGCCACTAAACCTCACCAGGAATAGTCTTGCGCTTCGAAGGTAAGCGCATGCTCCAGGGTTTTACAGGTATTTAAGCACAGCTCAGCACTGTGCTGCCCAGATTTACAGGTGGTGCTTTTAAAGGTGTTTGACCAACTACAGTTGTAAATTGAAGGTAAATACGATTTTCAAAAGCTTCTCAAACAATGCTTTCGTTGCTCTTGGTAGGAGTTAGTACCCAGATTGTCCAAGAGCTTTGGGTGTTTCCTCTGACTGAATCAGGAGATTTAAATCCTGAAATGAACTGGTGCCGGGCATAAAAAGCTCAAAGACTCAGTCCCTTGAAGGACCTGGACCTAGGTGCCTTCTGAAAATCTCCCTCTGCACAGCCAGGAAAAGTGGCCTTCAGGAATTTTGCGGGGAATCCGCAAACATGCAGCTCAGGGACCTCGCAGGGGGTTTTGCCCTGTAGTGGTACTGAAGGACACGCATCTAAAACAGCAAAGAGAAAATGCTCACCTTGACCTAAAATCTGTACTCTCTAGGACAGAAACTTTGGGCCTGTTAATTCATTTAAGCGCCTGCTGATATAGCTAATTATAGATAGGAAAATCAGGTGGGAAGCACCTCACCCAGCGCAGACCTCTGCACCTGGGTTCACCTTCCACCCTGCCTTCATGGCCAACAAGAGGCGGCTTTTTAGGGGCGGATTCATGGGACCCATTTTAGGGTGAGCTGAAATGATGCCCATGTCTCTGCACCAGGAGCAACATGGTGACACGTAGCTCAGAGGATCAGCCTCTGTAGGTGGATAAATTTAGGCGAGACAAATTCTCTGCCTCCTGTAGGGATGCCATATCCTATTGAAATCAAGCGGGGTTAGCCACCCCGACGCTTTGGATATCCCACCAGTCTCTACCATTGATTTTTACACAAGGAAACGCCCATTTATACACGACCTTTCGTCTTCCTATGTGTCTGCTTGGTATTTGATTTATTGGGGCACCAAATGATGTTTCACAGTAGGGGCAGAGCTGGCTGAAATTTCTCATGGAAATACCTGTACATCAGACACAACTCGGAAATACGCATCTCTGTGTGTGTGTGTGTATTAGAATAGTAGTCAATGAAAAACAAAAATCCAATGAAACATGTCGACTGTCAAAAAACATTCTTTGAGAATTTGCATTTTCTTTCAATTTTTGAAACACTGACCACAGAAATGGTTTTTACATTATTACTAGGATCTTTCATGCTCTCCCCCCACTTTTTTCTTTTTCCCCCACTGGAAAATGCAGAAACATTGGAAATATTTTGACGTGTTTTGATCGCCTTTCACATGTCACACTGTTTTCCATTCAAAAAAAAAGCTGGAAAACAGGAAAATCTTAAATGAAATATAGGAGGCTGGAAATGCAGCTAAACCATGGCAATGCCACAACTGAATAAGGAAGCTAAAATGTTTTGGTTTATAGAAACCAAAATATATAAATCTTTCATTTTAACATTTCATTTTGCTAAAAAAAAAAGTTTTCCTAGATTTTCTTCTCAGTCTGACAGGAGATGAAAACTCCTGTGGTATGACTCTCTTCCTAGCTCAGGTATGCCATCTGCAAAGGAAAAAGGGATGGAAACGCGTGCTATAAATGGCCTAGCACTAATTGCAGTAATTTCCCCATGGCTAAAAACGGGTGTTGCAGGGTCTTTTATTCCCCTAAATTCTCTTCATCCTTTTCTTTAAATAGCTGAAGTGTGAATGTCGCTTGACGTTTCTTTTTCTTTGGGGAGCAGTTACAGCACCCGTGACCCTTGGCTGTGTCTCCCAGAAGCTGCAGTCATTTTGAGTTAAGGGTAATTGGCAGCAGAATACACTTTGTTCTGTATAGTGTTAAAAATGGGCTACTTTGTTTTGCCAACCTTCCTGAACTTCCTTTCAGTTCAACGAAGGAGTGCAACATTTGTATAAGAAAGAAATATTGTCTTCAATGGGAAATGTATTCCATGTGTGTTATAATTTATATTATGACAGAACTCTCTAAACTTACAATATTGTTATTCACCGGGTGGAAAGAAACTTTATCAACTTCTTTCTTTCTTTTTTTTTTTTTTAAATGTGTTCTTTGAAGCAACCATAATTTTTATTTGCGGAAATATGTGATAAATTTGAATAATAAATTTATATTAAAACTCCCATTTGTATTCAATTTCCTTCATAAATCTGGGTAAGATGTCAGCTGAGCGGTTCATATATAAAATATTAGAACAAACATTGCCTGTCTAATTGAAAAATCTGTCTTCATCAAGGACCTGGAGCTGAGCTTAAGAATGAAAGATGGAGGCTTTATTTAATGCAGTTCTGCCCCGACTGTCATGAATGCTGTCTTTTTCTTCCCCTTCACCACCTCAACATAAATAGCAAAGCTCTATTCCCTAACTGGTCTTAAAGGCAGAAACACAAAGATATGCAGAGAAAGGAATGGTCGCTGGTGTCTGTAGAGTGGTTTAACGTACTTATGTTCCCGAGCGTTAATCCTCCTGCACTTAAAGGATGGGAGTTGCAATCCCTACTGTATTGGCTGGCCCGGGTTCAAAATTTACAGCTAATGTAATAATCTTCCAGGGTCACCCCATGGGGTCATTCCTGCTATCATCAGAGGATGTAACTACAACAGTGGGGAGAGATAAAGGCGAAAGCAGAAAGGGAAATGAAAAAAGGAGGCTGGGAGGCTTTCGCAGACCAAGGAAAGAAAAAAAGAGGAAAGGAAGGGGGGAAAAAAGGAGCGTATGTGTGTTTTCAGAACCGCTGGGATTTCCCTTGCTGGTTTAAGGCTCAGAGAGTGAGTGTGAAAACCTGCCAAACCCACCAGCGCCCCCTGATCCAGCCACGCTTTCACAAGAGTGACTGCAAGGTCGGTCACGGTTTGAAACGGAGATGGGGGAATAAGTGTCCCCTGGAGCACGCGAGGGTGAGAGCCGGTGGGACTCCCTGTGCTGCCTTCGCCGGGCACCGGAGGGGAGCCGAGCAGAGCAGCACCCCAGCCTGGGGACCTGGCCGGAGGGTGCCAGCTCCACTCACGGGGACGTGGGGCTTGGCCCCGCTGAGCTTCCCGGAGGTGCAGCAGGGGCAGCAGGACCCTCTTAGTTTGTTATACCAGAAAAAAAATGCCCAAGTGTCTAGCCTGATAATTAAAAACTCAAGGAGGTCTCTGAAGCTGAAGTTCACATGTAAGTATGTGTACAAGGCTTTTCTTTGCTGCACTCGGGAAGCACGGAGGTGAATGAATGAGATACGACACCGGTTTTTATAGAGCAGTCAACAGAGGAGATAAACCCCTACTTTTCTAAAGCTGGATCCTCCCCAGGGCCTAACAAACAGCTTGGGAGGGTGGAGGCCGCAGTGCTATGGACAGGGAGGAGCTGGATCCAGATGTGGACTTTGCTGGCAGCAGACAGATTTGTGCAACACTTTGGGCTGCGTCAGGTCAGAGATACGGCCCTGGCATCTCCTGCAGATGTGAGCAGCTGCTGCGGTGCTAATCCACAGCTCTGGAAAACTCAGTTCAGTTTCGTCCCATCAGAGACTTTCCCTGCCACCTTGTTCAAAGCACTCAGCTCCTCCGAACCTGGGATTTTGGTTTTCTGCAAAATATTTCATTTGCTTTCAGCTATGATCCTGCTGCTACCCCCACAGAGTCAAGGATCTTTGCACTGGCCTCAGTGCTGCTTTGTGTCCAGCCCTAAGCAAAGGGGCAATTTGAGTAATACGGAGGAATCCAGAGAGGAGGAAGAACAAAGAACTGTCAAGGAGAAGTAAGAAGATGTAACTTGCACAAGAAGCAGTATCTCAATGTAAGCAGTGGTCACGGGACTATCCTGATGGACACTAAAGGTGGGCATAACATCAATATTAATAATTGTCACATATTGCTTAGTCCTGTGGCCACTGAAAAGTTTATCTTCCAGCTTTTTGAAGGAAATTCTGGACCCCCGAGCATCAAAGAAATGACAGCATTTCAAAAGAGTTCAATCTGTATTTGGGACTCTTCAAGCACCTTTGCGAAGGGAGGAGGTGGAAGCAGAGCATCTATGTTAGCGTGTCAAACTCTCCTTTGACTCAAGTATCCCCCCGCCCCACTGTAAAACTCCTAGTAAAGTGAAGTGTTAGAACATTAGAAATACAGGGAGCTGATGACCTCAACACTGATGTTACAACCAGTGTAAAGAAAACCACAAACGAATCTGTCAGAAAACCATCAGTCTGCCAAAATATAATAGACTATGTTTTTACTGCGCTCAGAAATGAAACCAGTATCAGCCTGAGCTCTCGAAGTACTGGAGATCACGTCTCTCTTCATGGTAGCTGGAAATTCATCCAAGACGTAAGACAGTTTCATTTGTCTCCCGTCGCAGGTTTGTGGCCCGAACAATTTTTCATGTAGGCAGTACTGCTACAGTGCAATTACAGCCCGGCGATGCCTTCCACCTTTCAGGGAGAAACTAGGGAGGGAAAGGATGACTTGCAATAGAAATATTTTTTCTTCAGCCAAAAAGATAAGGAAAAAAAAACCCATTAACTGCAACACAAATACTCAGCAAGAACCTAAGAAAACTGGAATGAATATTCTTCAACTCCTGAGCGAATCTGCAAATTAAAATGTCTCATTTTCTGGTTTTGATGAAAAACAGAAACACTCCAAGGAAAGTAGAAACTTTCTGTGATTTGCTTGCTTTGGCAGAAATGAAATAGTTTCTGATAATAATTTTTATGAACGCTGTTTTTACCGGCCTTTGTTCTCACCATCACTTTATTAAAAACTAGGGAAGCCTCTTATTAAAAGACGTGTAAAGAAATAAGCGAAAAGCAAATCACCTTCTCTGTTTGCATGAGACGTTAAGGGATAGCGGAGATGTAAAGGAGGTGGCTTCCAATCAAAGTCGGAAGAAAACTCTGTCACGTCACCGGGGACGGAATTCAGGTGCAGTAGGGACTTCAACAGCAGCTTATCTGGAGGCTCGTTGCAGAGGCAGCGGCTACTAGTTGGCTGTGGGGGGCAAGGAAGCCTGGCCGGGGATGGGGCCCACACCACTGCTTTCGCTTGTGCGCTTGGCCCCTGGAGCCTTTGTCCACTGACTAGCTCATGGCTGAGAATTTCCTGCAATGGTAAACGTCAGGGGTATGAGCCTTTAATTAAGTTTCAAGAATACCATCACAGACTGGGAGCTGATACTAGAAACGGCCACCAACCACCCTGCCTCACCGACAAGACGTGATGCTCACACACCATCCAAAACGTGAACGGTGCAACGTAGCGCCGCCGCACTTCTTGCAGAGCACGTAAACAGGTTGTTTCATTCTCAGGTCTTACAATTAACAACATACACTTCCCGTACATACACGTATCTATATAACAAGAGCAACACAAGAGATTAATGCTAGCTCTGGAGGTTACCAACTCTGGAAGATACAGTTGCTGATGAGAGCAGTGTTGGTTCACCGTTTCAATATGATACTGTAATTTATGTACTGACCTGTCTATTAACCCTGCCCCACTCCTGCTGCACCAGCAGCAATTCAGGTTGAGCTGAATAACCTCTGTCATTGTCCCGGCCTGCCATGAGGTTTCTCAGCTCAATGCCACACTTGAATGACACTCTGTCATTATGCTATATTTAGGTAATGAAAGGTGTAATTAGCTTTGTTCTGCTGCAAGCCGATCCGACCCTGTATGCATTATAAAAGGTAATAAAATAGGTGCACAGATATAAAAACCTGAATAAGCATATTATTCGGTGTAATTCCACGAGCCAAAAACCGATGAAAGAACCGGGGTAAGGGAGCCTCAGCCGCTCCAGTGCCCAACCAGCCCTGTCGTGAGAAGCCACGCAAAACGCGCAGTGAAGGTATGTCGAGGCATCGGCAGAGCCATATTTAATCAGTCCCCCGCTGTTGCAGCTTTTATATAATTGATGGCATTTTGCGATGATTGCTTTCCTATTACGGTACTGTATCTTATCTTCCCATTGTGAGGGGAGCGGCTTTATGTTATTGTCAGCAGCCTTCCAGAGCCAGCATTATCCCGGGCCCATGCCCTTTGTGGGGCTGTCAGCCTGTCATTAATTGTTCTGCCTGGCCTTTGTCTGGGACTTTGGCCATCTGCTTTATCGCACCCCATCAGCCTTCGGTAGGAATGAATGGAACTGATAATATAAAAGTCCTGGCAGGAGAGATACTGGGCTAGAAGCTCTGGATGCCAAATCAGTCAGTCCTTGGGACATCACACATTTTCTTAGCATGAGTAATTCTAGTTGGGGAAAGGATTTTTGCAGTATTTGCAAAAACATGCTGGAGTGTTTGATACGGATGCCATCCGTACCAGCAAATCCTCCGTGATTTACACCAGGTGAGTGGCACACCCAGCTTCGGACAGTGCCTTAGCTTTTTAGGGAATATCCTCAAAGCTTTGCTTGTCTCCAAGACAGTGGAAAATCATGCAATGGCTCATGCACTCTCCTGCACCCAGGCCGTGATCCTGGAGATGAGCTACTCCTCCATCCCCCCTTGATTCCACCTGCAGCAGGACCAAGGCTCTACAGTGAAGTATGCCAGCGAAAAAATCCCCTGCCTGCTATAGCAGAGGCTGACTTGGTATCTGCCGTAGTTGGGAGCAGGCGAGAAGCTTGAGCAAGGACACAAAGTCCAGAAAACCCAGGCACCTGAGCCACCAGCTCCTGGCAGGGCAGCTGGTATTGCCAACTTGCTCACACGTGCATGGACCTGCGGGCTCCTGGGCTACCCTGCCTCAGACGCAGCACCTCCGAGGAGAAAGGGAGAAGAGACAGCCCATCCACAGCACCGCTGCAGCCCTACTCCGAAGTGCAGAGGTGCAAATCCGATGTGCCCCATGTCTTGTGGCCCAGCCGAAGAGCTGCAGGACTTTCAAATGCCTCACACACAGCTGGGAGGGGATACTCCATGACTGCAGCATTTGTAGAGTATAGGTTCAACTTCTTGCGCCCACCTCACACGTTGCTCACTGGATGTGGCTGCTCTTGGGTGTCTCACGGAGCATTCACCACACACGACGGAGGGCTGGGAGCGTCTGGTCCAGCATATGCAGAAAACACACCTCAGAGGAGCAGACTTCAGGGTGTCGTACAACATTTTCACGTAGTGGTCGTGATCAAAAGGCTGTTGGAGTCACGGGAAAGACGCGTCCCTCCCATGGACTCCAGTGGGCTTTAAAGCAGGGCCTGTGATCAGCAGTGTATGAAGTCTCCTCACAAAAGTCTCCCACAATAAAGATGTTTCACCTGATGAGGATGCTTGTAAAACATTTCTCAAGCAATTATAAACAGGTAATGCTTAAATTGCGTGGGAATATATGTACACAAAGTGAAATGGCTCTGTTTTCTTTTCGCTAATGAACAGGACTATGGGTGTTTGCTCCCTGGTGGGAAGAAGGAGTTTCTCAGACATATTTCCTAGGCGAGGCAGGAGCTGATGGTGAATATAACCAAAGTACTAAAGGCAAATATTCCAGTCATTGCCTTCTGGTATGGCTGTGACCACCAAACGACGCGTGCAAACCTATCCTTCCATCCCGCTTTACCACCACTTGCTCTTCTTTCCCTCTGATGGGTCTCTAACCCCTATTTTGTTTGCCACGTATGAAAGAATAAGTATTTTCAATAGCCTGAATGTAGTTGTCTCCTAAAAAAAAGCACTGACTCTCAGGGAAGCCCTCAGACCAGCACTAAGTGCTCCTGAACGTGTTGTCCTATGGTAACAAAGGTAAGAAAGACATGAAAAAGAGCCCTTTAAAATTCACAGTATTTTTTTCTTTTTTTTTTTTTTTTTTTTTTTTTTGTTCTTGTGTGTGGTATTTAATCAACTATTCCAATTATCTTATTTCCCCACAGCACATTGCCTTTATCAGAATAAATCAAGTTTTCCTACCCTCATGCCCAGTTCCCAATTTCCAGGCTATAGGAAAGCCCACAAAGCAGCCAGGAGCACGGAGGCAGGTGTGGGGACACAAACCCAAAGCCACCCCTGCCACCAGAGACTTCACCCAGGAATTACAGGGCAGAGCACCCTGTGTTCCTTGGGAGGTCAGAACAGATTTCCTAACGATCCTCTCTGGTCTTAAATCTTCTGAATTAGTTCACCTGGAGCTTAAGTGTCTATCCAACAAAATCAGCGCACCAGCTACAAGCAGCCGTAGAGCTGATTTTTTTTCCTTTTTTTCCCCCCAAAGAGCCAGACAAAGCCACAGCGAGATACTCCACGCCTGCAAGCCCAAACCTGCCGTGGGCCCAGCTGGACACAGCCTCGGCACAACCCACAGCAAACACCTCCCCGGAGCCGCGGTGTGACATTGCAGCCGCCCACACTTTCACTCAGGAATGCCTCTGGTCTCGGGAGATGATGGATATTTTCTCCTGATGCTACCCATGGAAAAACAAACAAACACACACACCTTCTGACAGCCCCGTAACCTGGCTACTACCGGGGGCTGGGAAGCCGCACCCTGCGAGTAGAAAATTACCCCTGGGTTTGGGCAGGCGCGGAGCACGCCGGGTACCCGGTCTCATGAGCTGCTCTGCCACAAACTTCCTCCTCGACCTTGGGAAAGTTGCTTTACCGCCACAATTTAGGTATTAATGGGAGCGAGACGCGCGAGCGTTTTTCAATTTGCTCTTCGTAAAGTAGGGGTAATGGCTGGGCCCTGCCTCGCAGGAGGCTTGTGAGAAAAATACAATAAAGGTGGTAAGACAGTCATAGCCTGCTGGGATGGGGGCCACACACATTCCTGAAATAGATTTCCTTGGGGTCAAGTTTCTCTCGAGGTGGTATTTCAAAAGCTAAACATAAAGGGGTAATGAATTACCACTTGGGATAAACCAGGTCCTTAGCTATTCATAGTTTAGATATGTCTCATAATGTTTTTATCAGGGCCGGCTCCTGTGCTTATTAAAAATACTAGTAATGTCCTGTTCGACTGGGTTCCTTTGGCCTTAAGTGATATTGCTTGCTGAACACAATGAAAATGTGACACTTCAAAATAAATGTGTTCTTTCCAAGGAAATCTGGCTCGGACGCCTGATAAATTCCACCATTCGCTCAGTTTCTGGAATTTGAAGAATCTCTCCCCATCCTTCAGCTGGTATTTTCTTAAAAGTAACTATCAGGAATTATCAAACGTGGGGAATTCCCAAAGGCCCTAACATCCCAGCTGGATCAAAGCGTGGCGGTGATAAGATCGGTGACTGCATACATCCCTATTCTGTGGAAGGTAGGTGGGCGGAAGAATAAATACAGTAGAGGCTGTGCCAGAAGCTAATGCAATACAAACACTCAGCTACCCCAGATGCATTTTCATCAGGCTTTGTCTGTGACAGACCGTCTTCCCACCTGCGGAGAGACGAGCAGTTCAGTCGGAGTTAATCTGGCACCGGGTCACATTTAGCACCTCTGCTCCTCTGCCCAGCCCTTTGGGCCCAGAGAGGGGCTTTGCGCCCAGCCGTCGCCCCAGCTCCCTCTCCCAGGCAGAGCAGGGGGCTTTCTCAGCCAGGCAAGAAGGACGAGGAGAGCCATCAGAGGTACTAAGCGTACCCATGGGCGCAAGCCTGGCGCTGGAGGAGACAGCACGTGTCCTTCAAGATGCACCGAATGTGGTTTTCCACAGTTCCTGCGCAGTTTACGTGCCTTTAATGTTCCCACAAAGCTGAAGTGCCTTTAAAGTCCTTTAAAAGATACCAGGTCTCTACGGGTTTCTTGCCAAAAGGTAGCCGAGACTTCACGTTTCATCTTAAATCAAGATAGTTTTAGTGATTCCACATTTCTGCAGCAGATGTTGGTATCTGCCACGGAGAAGTGCTTTTGGAATACGAGACTCCTACTTTCCAGTCAAGGGTGTTTGGGCAAACTTTGCAAACAAAAATATATGCATATGCGTATTCATGCATTCATTTCAGTTACAGATAACGATACCTGTGGATGGAGGGGCTGGCGCTTACTGCCTGTGTAGTTTTCTCTTGCACTTTGGGTTTTCTGTAATGTAGGCAAGATAAAATAAAAATAATGAGTTCTGCATCCCCCCTCGGCAGACTGGTTTCCCTCTATCAGACCGACATCCCACCCCCAAGGTGCAGTCCTACTGTCTGCACGTGGGAAGGAACTACGGCACCTCATCTTCTCTGCTAAGGTATTTAGCAGATGCACAAAAGACACATTTTTATCAACCTGAGTTATTAGGAATCCAAAGTAAAGGGGAAATCCTAATAGTATAAGAGAAGGACCTAGCTGAAATATCACAAAATAAGAGCAGGCGCTGCTTTGACGACCGATACTGATATCACAATGTGTTTGGAGAGAAGATGCTGCTCGTTCTCAGCTATTCAGTGGTGTTTATCTTTCTACCTTTATAATTTTTTTTTTTTTTTGGCCATTGCCTGGCAGTTGCCAGATCGGAATTAAATCAAGCTGGGTCATTTCTTTTTCATTTTACTTGCCTGACGTACTGTAACAGTTGTGAAGTTGTATGGCATAGAATGGAAATGTCAGGGGAAGCATTTTTTTATTAGTGGCTTCTGGAGGAAATGTGCTAATAACCGCGCTACTATTATTTGTTTCGCCAGTTTGAGTTCACGTAAAGCGAGAGAGCTGACGTCAGGACCAGGGCAATTCTCCGCTGGAGGACAACGCAGCGCACGCAGAAATTGCTAACGCCACCATCTGCTGGAAATGGATATGTATGTTAGGGCTTTGCCTATTACGGCTTTAATGATTGTTTTACTGCTCGTTTTAATGCCAGAGTTTCCATTTTTCATCTACTGATTGCTTTCAGGTGCATCAATTCATACAACGCTAGCAGAGAATGCATTTTTAAAATGTTTTTCCAAGGACGGGGAAAAAAGATTCTTAGGATTTTCCTGCTCTTTAGGGTCACTCACAGTGTAGGCTCTGTTAAGGCTGCCGATCCAGTTAGCTGTTTGGATGCTAACGTGATGAATTAATATTATTTAAAATGGGCTCAGTGCTTCACAGGCAGTGCACACACCATCTCATATATGCAACAAATGTGGAAAAACAAATAACAGCACATAATGATACTATCACACTGCAAGTTTGGGGAGAAAATGCATTAAAACCCCTCCCTGGTGGCAAAAGTGTTCTGTTATTTTTTGACGTTCCAGTTTGTACAGGAAACGAGAAGGCGCTCGTGCTCAAAGACAAACGTGATTTTTCCAAGATCTTGTATCAGGCTTCTGCAAAAGGCTTTTTGAGGAGGAATGTGTGTGGAAGTGGCAATGATAGACAGGTAACTATTAAAGATGACAGAAACAGGATATGGTGCCAGGATGTATCAAAGACCCAACCAGCCAAATAGAGTCTGCCTGCTTTAAGCAAAATTTGCAAGTGCGTACTAAAGTTAAGCATATGCTTAAATGGTAGGCTGAAAAAGGATGGGCTTATACACATATTCAAGTTCTTTGATGAACAGTTTCTTATTAGCGGGTTTAATTTTATACAGCTGAAAGTGCCGGAGCGAGTTGCTGGGATGTTAATAGAGAGTGTCTTCGCTGACCAAGCTCAGCTGGTGGGCGGAAAAAGTTGTGGAATGGCGTTAAAGAGCATTCCAGAGCAATATTAGCTCTGCTTCATATTATATATATTTCAAAACACGGGCAAACGGTTAATAACAAGATGAGACATCAAGGCATGCATCAAGGATAACGAGTTAATCATTAAATTATTCCTGTCTGTTTACATTGTCAGACAAAGTAGCAGTCAAAACATTCAGAACGTTGCCTCAGTGCTAGAAAATCCACAGGGAAAATACCTTTTTGGCACTTAAAATAACAATTTTCGTGCTACTGAGTCATCCAAATTAGTTCTGCATTGTTAAACTTTAAAGGAATTCTGCAGATAAAGGAGTCAATGAAATGCCTCTGAGACGTACAGAATATCCAGCGCCAATTGTGCGATGAAAACGATTTATGCTGGAAAACAAAAACCCCTCTCACTATCATTTTTGGTACTTTCTCGTCTTCTCTAACACCACGTACTATTGTTTCTGTGCTCGACTAAAGGATATTTAACAGACTAACATAGTGAGAGGGATCTACTTAACAACTGCACTGATTTATACAGAAGATTAGACCTGCCTCCCTATCGCCGCTACAATACCGCTCCGGAGAGGACAATGTTTTTCCTTCCCTGACTAGGATCAGTGGTGCCTCACTCAATGCCACGGGCTCGCCAGAAACGGTCAGAAACGATGGGGAAGGGGTTATTGCTGGCTTGCTTAAGATTCACCTTCTCATTTCAAATAATACGGCTGACAAGTCACCAACCTGCCCTGGTGAGCCTACAGTCTGCACGAGGATGAGAAGATGAAGGAGAATAAAGGGGAACTGTGGATGTCTGCCCTCTGGTGACTGAGCAAAACTGCTGGGAAAAAAGTCCCGGCAGAAAGCTGCTCCCCAAAAAGGTCATATCTGCCTTGCTTAGGTCAACTGAGTGGTGAAAACAGCAGCACCTGGACATCTGTGTCCCTCCCGTGCAGGGAATGGCATCAGCAGGGCCTGAATGACCCACTAACAGCACCTTCTCCCAATTCTTCGTTAAATATGCAAAACTAGAATATTTTTGGCATTCTGCTCTGTGTAGTTTAGCAGCTCTGCTTCAGGATTCACAAAGATGTTTAAGGGCACTGCAGAAGTGTCCTGGAGAGCTGGGTTTCCTCCTAAGGTGACTGCTACAGAGTTATGGAAAATGGGAAGATGCTTATGAAAAGGAAGATATAAACCTAGAGTAATTTTCTGTGTTTATTTACAGAATGTCTGTAAATAACTCCTACTGAGTTACTCCCACCTTAGGTGAGCATACTGTCCCCAGCCTGAAGATCTTAACAGTTTGGGTAAAACTACAAATTACTTTGCTCGGTCAAATGTCCTCAGTCGTTTCTTCAGTGGGGCACTCTCCTAACGAGTTCCTTAAGATGTTCTCACTTATTTGCTTCTTCACTCTAATGATATATAGTGGACGCTACCGTTTCGCTCTTTATCTGGTACGTGGTACAGCGGCTCTGCTGGCTGCAAGGCACAAACAGATCTATAATCTTCTACGCTGTCCTGCCATTCTGGAGAGCCAGGTGGCACATTGCAACCTCACAGGCTACACAGACGTACCCAAACGCATTCACCTTTCTTGGGAAACCACGACGGTGTGTCAGAGATCCCCAGCCATTCAAATTCCTGTAGACGTGATCATTTGTAACCATAGCTTTTCAGCCCGTTTGCAAAACATACCTCTGGACCTAAAAAGTTGAGACTTTGTCCCTAATATGCAGTGCAGCCCTCAGAGCCCCTCGGCAGCCCCATGGGTGGTCAACAGCGGAGTGGGCAGCACAAGCATGTCCCAGCCTTCCTGTGCTCCCACAGCTCTTGTACAAAGGCTTTTCTTCGTCTGGCGGATACCTCGTTATCTCCCTGCAGGGCCGTGTTTCTGCACGCAGGGTGGTGGTTCCCCTTCACCCTCACGCAAGGCTGCAGAATGCGGATGAGATAACTGGTCCCGGGCAGCCCCAGGCAGCCGCGCAGGTATTAAGCCCTCAGCCTGCAGTTTTTCAAGCACCGAGAGCAGGTTTGTGATTATCAGCAATTACCTCACTGGGTTGGGTATTTCCACTCCTACCCCTCTCTTGTTTGGTCACAAGATGTTTAATTAGAGAGATGAAGAGAGTTTCATTATATTCTCATTGCTGCCTTTCAAGGGTGAAGAATTGCAGAAATGCAACAAGCCCAATTTCCTTGCAGTCAAGATTAATTTGAAAGCTGTCCAGTGAAAGTATATTTTTTCTTAAACTATAACATACTTGCAGCTACTGGGATAGTGGAGGCTGTGAAATATCTAACAGATGTAACAAATGAAGTTTATTTCTCCCAAATCATAACTCGTTCAATCACGTTTTCAAAAAAATTAGCAGCAGGATAGAGTTTTTGTTGGTACTACCTACCTCAGCAGATTCCTTGATGATTATCCTTATTTCCTCATCAAAACCATTTTATACATTAATTGGTATGCTCATTCACAGGCTATTTCTGAGTAACAGCTGTGACAAAACACCAGCGGTGGTGGTTGTTTTATTTGATAAAGTAAGATTTTTGCACTGAGATGAAGAGTAATCTTCTTTAGTTCTGAGTTGAAGGGTAATCTTCCTTCTCAAAGCCATGCGTGTCAATATGTTCCCGGTGGAAAACATTTTGACCATTACTATGGACAACAAACATAATTTGTGAAAGAATGAATGGAAAACAACTAGAATTGTGCGAGAATGTTGAGCAAAGCTTGAAAGTATTTATAAGCACATTTTTGCTTCATAGAAAGAGAAAGCAAACATTGATAGCTACCAGTCTTTAAAACTATTTTCTATTAAAGGTTATTTTGAGCAACTCTAAAACTGTTACAGAACAGGACTTTAAACAAGATTGAGAAGATAATTCCTGACCTTTGAATATCACGAACATTTACTCAAGTAAAGAACGACTGACGACAACTGCATGAATCCATGAAGGGGACTCGGTTTGCAGTAACTTCCACGACGAGCGCTTCAGCAAGCCCCACTGGCGAGCGACTTCCTACGACACTGTACCACATGTCACGACATTTCACAGGGCACTGGGCATGGCATGGCCAGTGGAAGACCTCTGGGATATGGACTACATTTTGTCTGGAAGTAATATGAATCACTGGGGTCCAAATCCAGGAGCTGACTGCCATGGCAGCACATCGCTGTGGTCCGGATAAACTCACGAAGGTAAAGAACAGTTATACATCCCACTAAAATACTGCTGCAGCCCTTTACTTTAACATTAACATAACATTATAAGCAACTGAACGATGGCAGAGCTGTAGAGCGCAAAGGCAATGAGATGCACTGGAAATTTCAGTTTGATTTGCTATTTACATGTTATTGAAATCTGTAATAAGGGAGTGGGCAAACACCTATGTGCCCACAAGCGGCACGGAGGCAGAAGCCAGATGTGGTGCCAAGCACATAAACTGCCTATTCCCAGTCCACTTTCCTTTTCAGACGAATATATTATTGTTTTCCTTGCTTCAATGCTGCATTGCTACCACTCTTCCGTGAAGCTGCAGTTGACAGGGCACTATTTTAGCAGAAATAATGTGAACGGCAACAGTACGGTACCGCCACTGAGCACGTTTACTGCAGAATATCCTCAGATTCACCTGTGCAGAGCCTAATTGCTGCTCATATAGCAATTAATACTCATGTGATGAAGCCAAAACATACCTCCAAGTAATCTTGTGTATAACCCTAATTTCACATTTGTTTTGATGGTGTTTTGAGAGCTTAAGCCTCATTTTCCTTCTTATCTGCTAGCACAGGAAAACGATATTGTGTTTTCTACTGGCACGTGCTTGCTATCATTGTTTTTTTGCAGTTTCATGGGAGTCAAGGCAGGAGAATCTCATGCCAAATGGACCTGGGGCTGACTGGGTCTCATGGAGAAGATGACAGTGCTATGTCTAGATATCCATTTCTGAGGCAGAAGCAAGATGCTCTTTTCAGTGCCTTGAGGAACCATACCTTGTTTTATCTCCATCTTTTGCACTGTTATGGGTAACTGATCACAACTCAAATATTTTGCTTCATAAGAGCACATATCCTCTCAAGAGATACCGTAAGATAGAGGCGGATTCCTAGGCTGGTACAAACAAGCAGACGTTCCTTTTGAACGTGCACAGGGAAACCGAATGGCCTCATAATCCTACAGGACCTCCAAGAGAGATTGAAGTGTTCATTTTTTTTACCCCCCGGAGCAGCTAGCACTTGTCAGTGCTGACTTCTCTGGTTATGCAAGTAGTCATGGGTGATTGAATCCCGGCGTTTTGCAGCACAAGGACGTGTTGCCTTTTTCACTCAATTGAGCTGATTTCATGTTCCAAGGGGCGCAGGAACCGATGGCACCTTGAGTGGGAACGAAATCCCTGTTCTTGCAATTCCTTGCTGTTGATGAGATACGACCTGACAAGGCTGATCCCCGATTTCCGGCTCTGCCGAGAGCCTCCCCAGCCCACCCCAGGGACGGGGACGCCTTCCTCCGCACCCCGTTCCGTGCGACCTGCATGCGAATTACATGTTACGAGTGGAAACACCACGCAAGCTGGCTTCCCGCAGAGGTTATTTACTTGCTCAAACTGTCAGCTGGGCTATTTTTCTCCCCCTCCCTCCCTCTCTCCCTCCCCTCCTACTCCCCGATCCTCACCTAGAAAAGCAGATGAAATGCCAAGAAGAAATGTCACTCCAGCAAGTAAGTTCGCTTTGGGGCATAAGTTGCACTTTGATAATGGTATTTGTTCTGTGGGTGGTCAAATTCCCCTCCACCTCCCCTGTTTGGTCCTAACCATTATCTCACGCAAAGATAAGGTTCATTAGTAGCTCCTCTAAGCTGTGGACACTGCAGAGCTCATGAAGAAGCACGTTCATTTGCAATGGTGCTTATTAATGATTGCTGCTTTCATGCATCTTTTAGATTTATTACGCTGCTTTCTCTATAGGGAAAGTCTTTAAAAAACTGCCAAAACCGGGCACGCTTTTGAGGCACGTGCGTATGCGTTAGTGTCCATATGTTTGTTGTTTCTTATTACAATTAAAACTAATGAAGCACTACCTGCGACCCAAGCACAAACAAAAGTTTTACTAAAAATAATGAATTTCTAAAACCTAAAATTAACTCAAATTCATTTATACCAGTTATATTTTCACAAGCTTGGTCTGAGATTCACGTGTATCTCTCTTTTGCAGCCTAGATGATAGCATTGTCCTGCAGTTCTGGTAGCAGAAATAGAGATTCATATTTCTGTTGGTTACAAGGAGGCTTCCTATTTCTATAGCTTATGAAGATAACATCAAGAAAACCTAAAGAGATTTGGTATCGCTTCTGTTAAAACCGATTCACACTTTAAAGCTTAACTCCTAAAAATATTTAATTGCTTTATATTGGCATAATCTATTCCAGATGGAGGAAAAAAGAGATCTGGGAATGCATCCTGCATCTACTCTAAGATTCATATACCGGCAACGTCAAATGCCCGTAACTTCCTAGGTAGAAACAAGATGAATGAGAAGATGAATAAGAGGAGATAATATAAGCTCATAAAATAAGGAGCAGTACAGGGAAAGTAGGCTGGAACAGCTATTTATCCTTTTTTGTATAGCACAAACAACGAGCTTTCAACCTGAAAGGAATACTTTTCCACAGAACACCAATCTAGATAGTGCCACTCTTCACCACAAGATTACATTGCCATCATGAATGCTGTGAAAAGAAAAAAATAAATAAACTCTATCTGTAGGAAAATAATAAACACAATAGATACAAAGGGTAATATTATAGAAATACAATAGCTACAAATGGTAAGTATTTAAAGAGTAAACAAAAGCTTTTGCATGCATAAAACCTTTGAATCTTCAGGGCATAAAATCTACATTTTACTGCTTTGGGCATGGGTTAACTTTTGTGCGCCTATCGCACACTTCCCTCCCCAAAAATGGTTTCTCTTGGCTGCTGTTAGGGGTGGCTCCTGGCCAGCTGCGTCCCTGGCTGAGCCACACAGCCCGATGCTCTGTAGGCACTGCAAAGAAATGAATGCAATCTCAAACTGTACAGTCAGGTTTCCTCCCCCAGGTTGCACTAATAAGCTCATTAATGATAACGAGGAAAAGAATAATAATTGAAAAGTACCCAAATTTGAAAAATACCCAAATATTCACCTTTATTGTCATGGGCCTTCCCACTAAGTTGGGTTAAAGGACTCATTTGAAGTGAGACCAAATTTTGTTCTCAAATTCATTTCATTTACCCTGCTAGAGGTAGCGGGTTGCACAGACAGACATGAGAACCAAATTTGTTTTCTGAGAGGCTTAAAATACTATCCAGACCCTGGAAATGTCTGTTACCTCAACATTGATTTTTAGCCTGATTAGGGAGAAAAGTTACATTTGGTGGCTTTCCTGATTCCCAAATTATGAGGCCATATAGCACTGGCACCCACGCATCATCTCCTCTTACCTTCTTAACCGTTTACACAATGACTGATGTCTCTGGGATGGAGAGCGGACTCCAGTATGGACACCAGTTCATTCTTTGAAAAGCAAGCAACCTGGTGGCAAACCTTCAATATTTCAGCAAAGCCTCTGGGGATCAATACACGAATTGTGCATATGTGCATACACATATGCAAACACAGGCACGTTTATCACAGGCTTATCTAGCCAGGCTTTACACAATGATGTTGGAAATAGGGGAATCAAGTGAAAAATGACAGCTGGCAAAACTTTTACCTTGCCCTTTGCCTTTTTGTATGTAAAAAGCTTTTTTGCTTTACAGTCACGGAAATGCGTATGAGTAGAGTGCGCGTAGAGAAGCTGCTTGAATCATTGCCATCACTAGAAGAAACTTATCTTGTTCCCCAAAAGAGCAACAGTCCCCTTCCCTCCCTTCTTACTTTAACAACCGGCAGTAATATTGTCCTATCTTATGGCTGTAATCCATCCTCTAAAAAGTGAATCTGAGATAATCAGCAATAAAGCTGACTTATCTCTGGACTCTGACAAATATCAGCTTCTCCACATGCTCATGTGGAACATAAACTGTCTGAAGCATGCTCACAAGAGAGACACGGTGCAAGTCCTTCCAAAACAACTCGGCTCCTCATTCCCTGAAATCAAAGCGAGATGCATGCCTAAATACCCCGGGATGCTCTGAGTCACTGAGTCACTGCAGAGACAAACACCCTGCCCAGGGATCTAGTCCTTAGGTGCGAAGGAAACGGAGACCTGGCTGAGAAAGAGCTGCGGCCGATTCATGCCGTGCATTATATATATATAAATATGTATATATATAACCCTTTTCCATATGGGATCACAAAAGGAGACAGGAGAGCACAATCCATCCAGAACTGTCACTGCAATCCAGACTGCAGATACTGACACATACTTCTGTCTTGTTAAAGTGCTCTAACGCAAATGCTACGGATTTGGCAGTGGAAGGGCTCTGTGAGGCAAGCTCTCATGGAAAAAAAGATAAAATGAGAGAAGATAATGATGCTAAACATGAGTGCATGCAATTATAAGTCCACAGCGTCTATGTCTTTCACATGCAAGCAGATATGGTTACCTCCTTTATTCCCGACAGTTAAAGGCAGCGTTTGTGTCATAGCAACTCTTGAAAAAATGAATGAGTTACATGAGATTTTTTTTTTCAAGCTGCTCAGGGGATTTGTTTGCCACAGCGATCATTCAATCGACCAGGACGTGAGCAACCTGGCTTGGCTGTCTCCGGCACAGCTGTACGCCCGCATCCAAGCAGCACCCTGCTCTGGGCAGGGAGGGCAGCACCCTGGCTGGGCTGGGCTGTGCTGCCCCGTCCCCTACGCAGACGACGGCTACGGCTGTGGCACGTTAGCTGGTCTGCAGCCCATTGTGCTTGAGGGTGGGTGGCAGGGTGGTTTCGCTATGTGCAGCTACAAAGTACAGCTTTCCTTGTATAGCCGCGTTCAGGCGAGGAGCGTTTTACCGTTATAGCACACGTTGTAAAGCGTTTCTATTCTAGACATGACCTTGCTCATCACTATTATTTTTACTACATACATTTGCAGTGGCATGGCAAAAGGAGGAGGGAGAAGAGCATGGGAATCCCAATTGAGCAAAATGCTGGAGTTCCTCTAGTCCCTCCCCACATGATTCCCCATAAGCCATTCAGAGCCCCTTCAGGAAACCACGTATATGCTGTTTTACCACCCAGAAGCTGAAGTGAGCTCTCATGGATTTAGATGCTGTAAGTGCTGCCCAGAGAAACTTCCAGTCTAAGCTGGAAGGCAACAGATACCCTTCTATCCTTTGCAACTATTGCATACGTTGAGAGGTTTAAAAGAAAAGGCTGTGGTCACATCATCAGACGCAAGGACAGAAAACCTTTCTCCAAGTTCCCACTGTCACAGACTTTCACTATTGCCTATTCCACCACATTTTAAGCAACATGATCGTGCTGCAGTCCACCTGATGTGCATGGACTGTAAGCTCCTCAGGAGCACCCCTTCTGCTGCATCCCTTTGGAGAACTCCTTATGAGACAGTCCAGTCCTCCAGACATAAATAACCAAGTATGAATAGATCTGTGCAAGACCCTGAAGTGCTGTGCACATGTCCCAGCCGATGGCCTTTTAGTTTGGAGCCAGAAATGTCACCTCGCAGATTTGACTTGGCACCTTTTTTAAGCAATCAATTAAAAGCACAGCAGTATCCTGGAATGCAAAGAAGAGGAAGAAGGGAAAAGAAATTTTAGTTGTCTAATGGTGAAATGTAGTTGCACTGCTAGGAGCTCAGGGACCGTGTTTCTGCACAGCATTTTTACAGGCTTCGGGGCCAGTTACGAGCTCACCAGTTCACGAACTCCCTCTTGGCCAGGGCCCAGAGCTGACACCAGCTGGGCACTTTTCAGCCTTTATAAAGTAAATTACACTCCAGGAGGTTGTCACTCTTTGCACAAATGTGGAAAAACTGAGATGAAGCCATACCACGAAATAATGTGCCAGCACAGAGATAGTCACGGAGGCAACCCTGCAGAGCTCAACACCTGGCTTGGGATGGCAGGCGCCCGGCTGCCGCTCCTACGGCTGCTGGCAATGCACACGCTGATGAGACACATTCTGAAGGTGCTGGGGTTGCTGGTGTTATCGGGGTTGCTCTATCCGTTAGCAAGCGGTGCTTACTTTCCAGGCCTCAGTTTGAGGACAACCTCTGGTCCACATTGTAAAGCAATCTGAGATGAAAGCTGCTAGCCATGTAATGGGTATGGTTATGAGTCAGCAGCTTAAACAGTTTCCCAGTTGGTTTTTTTTTTTTTTTTACTTTAATACCAAAAGAACAGCATGAAATCCAGGTATTACTCTCAGTTTTTCCCAGCAAAAGGAGTAACTCATATTTCCAAGGAGCTGCTAGGTGACAATTTCACCTGGACGTGTGAGATCAGCTTTCACCAGCTCCTGTCTTGAAAGGAAGAGTCCTCTTACAGCGGGAGCAGAGGTCAGTACTTAGGAGATCTGGTCTCAGCCCCATGACAAGAAGGTATGTGACCTTCAGCACCAGTCTCAGCATCCCAGGACTCCGTTCCTCCCTCTCGATTAAAAAGTAAAACATGCCTTTACCATTTTACTTTAATACCCTGTGAAGATGCTGTTGCACCCTATTACTCTATCGAGTAACTCTAAGAGGGAGGTGAAAATCGCGCCCTTGATTGCTGTTTTATGAAATGGGATATTAGTTTTCTCCTGAATGGCCAACACAAAAGTGAAAGTGAGTTCAGTGCAATAAATGTGGTGAAGAACTGAATTTGAGAAGCACTCTCTCAGTGCTTTGTGGGCTGCCCGACCTTCAGCTGAAACCACTACATTTTTCATAGTCCAACCAATACTTTCGGAAAAAAAGAAAGCAACATAAGGTACCACAGTTGGATTTGCCAGGTATGAGACAATACAAAAACAATGTAACTCTGAGGACACAAGAGGGTCTGCTGCCATCTCCGTTGGTAGTAATAATAATGCTTTGCATTTAGCAAGCTTTATAATATCTGTCAGGCGTTGAGCAGAGACTGTAACTTATCCTCAGTGCTGCAACGCTACCATACAGCTCCATAGGTCACTTTTGTTCCATTTAGGGCTCTTTCATGTAGACGTAATGAAGAGTCTTTCTGTTAGTACAAAAGAAAGATGATGACTCTCCAATGGTTAACCCTCAGGACAACCCCACCAAACAGGGGACTACACCCACAAACCAGGTTTCCTCTGCTCTCTTAGCAGAGAAAAGGTCCCACTATACAGCTCATTACACATCAGAAGAGCCCTGGGCTTAGCCTCAGTCCTAGAGAGGACAGTCCTATAAATTAGTTTTGCCCAGAAACGGACTTCCAGGCAAAGCTAGTGTATTTTCATGCAGTCATGCTTTCTCCAGAAAATGGGTCAACCCTGAGATAGCAACATTTGCAGACGGGAACCAGCGTTTTAGTATCATCAACACCAGTGAAGACTACATGGAAACTCAGAACAGCCTGGGACAAGCGGGCGAATGGGAAGACAAAGTTCACTGATGACAAGCGTAGGTAATGCCTACTACAAAGTACAATGGAAAATTACTCATACCTGCATTTGGCATATACATTACCTGTCATTGCCTGTGGCCAGGGAGAACTAAGCTTAAACACCTGAAAGAAAAATCTCCATACCTGGTACAGTGAGCCAAATAAGCAAATAAAGTCCTAAGAAGTATGAAGGATACGACAGAAAACCAGACTGAACATATTCTAGTAGTTTCTTTAATGAGAAAGGAGTTAATGGCTGCCTTCAACTGGGTCATTGGTCTATAGCAAATAACAGCTTTGCACAAAGCCAGCGGGTGTCAGATGTCTCTTTTTTTATGTGTGAAAGGAGAAAGTCATTTATGCAGGGAGGTAGCTGGAAACAATAGGAGCCACCATCCCTGCCGAGGTCTGATCTGGAGACAAATCTTTGGGCAGAGGTGGTTACCCCGACTGCAACTGAATGGGCACGAGCGCTGCTGGGCAAAATCGAGGAGGGGGTGTGTGGCAGAGAAAGGAGCAAACCCAACAGATGACGGGCTGCAGGGCAGCAGAGCTCCCTGCGGCTCAGAAATGATTGGCAGAACAGAGTCGGATGTTGCGAGCAACAGGACCTTCCACCGCTTGCTCCTGTTGTGTTTGGTGCTCAAGCAGTCATGAGCATTCTTCGCAAATGAACAGGTTGTGTCAAGGTGCATACCTGGCTTGTGTCGTCTGTTTCTCCTCCTAAAGGAAAAAATCCTACAAGGCCTTAAATATTGATTTACCTCTCAGACCAAAGGGGAAACCATTCACTGTATTTGCTAACATACCCTTATCTCTGAAGAACAGCAAGTAATGGATTCAGAAGAGGGTGTGAGGTTCAGGAAGGAGAAATGAAATGACAACCAGCAGAGAAGGTTCTGCAGAGAGTCTGAAAAGTGTAGGGGTGTTTCATTTGTAAGTACAGCAAATAAGTGGGGATGTGACAGGAGCATTCCTCTAAAGAGTGGAAGGGGGGGGGAGCATATGTATTTTCCATGTAAAATGCAAATGTATTTTGCATACCTTAACACAAGGGCAAAAAAACATGCAGTGAAACTAAAAAGAAAGAAAAAAAGAAAACAAAAAAAAAAAAGGCAATGCCTTCATATATAACTAACCTGGAAGATGTATTGCTACAGAAAATCACCATGACCAAATACTGAGAGACCATCAAAACAGAACTCAATAGCTGTAATAAGGGCATGCAGATGACCAACTTGTTTCTAAGCGGATAGAAGTCCCCATATTTCCAGACATAAACAGAACACAGGCTGGCAGAAATCATCCATAATTTTCTATAAGGTTTTTTCATACTATCCTGAGAACACCTGGAACTGAACAATAGGTTAAAGAAGATACTGGGCAGAAGTACAGGACATTATAGATGATGATGAAGGAAGTATTATCAAGAATAAACTTTCAAACATGCAGACTAGCCTGTGACTTGCATTAGAATAGCAGAATGTCTCTGAACACAGGGAACTTAAGGTAGAGGGAGAGCATTTCGGAGGTATCTGAGCAGATACAGCTAGTCCTCTTGCACTTATGTACTCTGCCCTTTTGTAATACGGCTACAATTTAGGACCGATCCTGAAGACTTCCTGACTTTCCATGGTGCTTTCACAAATTCACAATAAAATAGGATGTCTCTTGAAGAACGATACTTTTTAGTGTGAGTGAAAAGTGGCAGAACCAGATTCAAAGCACAAAGAGGAAAAAAGTACTCTTGATGTACTTTTAACTGCCCAGTACACCTCTTACAGATCTGGATGTCTTTGATTTATTCTCCCACACCCACACCCCAGGCCTCTGGAAATGGGAGAGTTGTTAACTGCACCTGAAAAATAGCAATTGCTCTAAAGGAAGAAACTAAACTTAACAAACCTTGCTTTCATGTGCAAAGGAAGCGTTAATGGGATATCTACTGAGTCGTCATTTTTAAAAACTTGCTATTGCAACGAGAAAAAGAAATGTACCCATATGGAGCCCGACAGATCATGGAGGTCTGCGTTGTACTAGCTATTCTGGCCAGGAGGCTCTTTGGCTGCCCGCTCCCTGTCCAGACAGCATGAGAAAGCAGAGAGATCTTACGCCAGCACACGCAGCGAGCTGCGTAGGAGCTTTCTGGTGACAGACCTGGTATAGCAGGAGAGCATCCTTCCTTGTCCTTCTTGTCCTGGTTTCAGCTGGGATAGAGTTAATTTTCTTCCTAGTAGCTGGCGTAGTGCTGTGGTTTGGATTTAGTATGAGAATAATGCTGATAACACACTGATGTTTTAGTTGTTGCTAAGTAATGCTTAGACTAGTCAAGGGCTTTTCAGCTTCCCATGCTCTGCCAGGCGCACAAGAAGCTGGGAGGGGGCACAGCCAGGACAGCTGACCCAAACTGGCCAAAGGGATGTTCCGTACCATATGGCATCATGCTCAGTATATAAACTGGGGGGAGTTGGCCGGGGGGCGGCGACCGCTGCTCGGGAACTGGCTGGGCATTGGTTGTCAGGTGGTGAGCAATTGCATTATGCATCACTTATTTTGTATACTTTTATCATTATTATTATTTTCCTTTCCTTTTCTGTCCTATTAAACTATCTTTATCTCAACCCATGAATTTTACTTTTTTTTCCCAATTCTCTCCTCCATCCCGCTGGGGCGGGGGAGTGAGCGAACAGTTGTGTGGTGTTTAGCTGCATGCCAGGTTAACCCACAACACTTCTAAACCGAGCAACAGAGTCCACCGCAAGGAGCTCTGGGTGGGAAGGGAGAGCTGCCTTCGGGTGACGCTCCACCTTGGGCAAGACGCTATCACCCTCATTGCAACCCTCTGGTCCAACAACCTCAGACAGTGCCAGTTGCTCCCCCAAAACCCCAAAACACACGTGAGAACAAAGCTCTTGCCCTGGGCTTGGAGAGTGGTGTCCCTCTCGGTACGATGGGCTGGAAGTGGGTTTGTCCCTGGCGGGAGTGGCTCCCCAGTGGGACCTGCTCTGAAGGTAGGGCTGACCCGCAGAGCAAACTGCCAGCAAAGCCTCGTCCAGCAGAGAACTAATTTAGTCTCTTGTACAGTTGATGAATGAAGAATTTCCTCTTGGGACTAAATTACAGGCCTTGTCAGGGTTGCTCTTTCGTGATCTGTTATTTAGATGTAATTTTCCAACAGGGCTGGAACACATAGCCATGAGCTAGAATAGTATTTGCTGTGAACAGCTGCCACACACCGTCCTTTACATCCCACACCCTTTCCACCCGCCCCGGTATCCCCCCTCCTTCCCTCCCTCCCTCCTGACACACATGCGAGACCCACTAGGCACAACTCGCATTGCGTTTGTTAGATCCTCATTGAGGTCCTTAATTAAACCACAAGAATGGCATTTGCCCACCTTCCCTGCACCCCTGTTGTACAAAGAGTCACGTCTTGTTTGAACATGCTTAAAAACAGATGAGAAGGCTTTTTTCAGACACTGATGATTACAACCCTGTGTCAATCTTTTCCCCCTTTGGCTTGAAGATAGACTTGTGATCCTCCTTTGGCTTTTTGAACTGTTGGAAGCTGTGTAAACACACAGCGTGTTAGTAAAGCGCTGTTGACCTAATGGCTGCCGAGTGCAAAGCGATTATGTTAAAACTCCCGTATCTCACGAAGCTGCAGTCTCACCTGTTTTGAGGTCATTAATGATGAGGTCTGAAAACGAAGGCAGGAACATTCTAGCTAGTCATTACCTAATGAAGAAATGGCTGGGTAGGACTATTTAAAGTTTTATAACAGTCCAATAGTTGTTTTGGGCTTTAATCCCAGGATGCTATCTCCAATTAAGAGGCTGACTATTTTAATACGGAGCAGTAAATCTGAATGCGAAGGGAACACGTTACAATGCAGTCCACAGACCCATCTGGGAGTCGCTCTGCTAGACGTGCATCATAAATCCACAGGGCATGGAAGCAATCCAAGACGCAGGGCTCTATTTTATCCACTTGCTCACATTCACGCCTTTCCCCTACGCAAATTGGGCTATGTGCTCAGAAGCAGCAAGCTGTACAGCCTGCATAATTGGAAGTCCTGTAGGTAAGGAGCTGGGATCCACATTGTATAAGTGACGATGATCAAATAGCCTGAAATAATTTTCAAACGTAGTGCTGGTGTGGAGCCTAAACAAATCAAGGAGCTGCTGACAGCAAATTATATAGTTTTAGAATAGCATAAAGGAGCTCAGAGGAGAAAATGGTGAGGGATGAATTTGAGCTCATTTGCACACAGGGGTAGACCAAGTATCTTATTTTATAGCCTTTCTGATGATACCTGGCACTTTGACACTATCCAAACATAAGCCTCATGCGATCACTTTGACATCTGCAGGACGAGTGTGCGTGGGCCCACAAGTCTGGCTTAGTTGACATCCTTAGGCCAGCACAGTGAGGAAGGAGTCCTAAGCACAAGTACAAGGAGATCCTACCACAGGCAGATGCTGAGCAGAGACCCTCTTGGGAACCTCGAAGCTTCCAGGTATCTAGCAGTCTTTCCTTTGGGTGAAATCACAGCAGCCCAGCACGGCGTGGCTGGATGGGCACAGAGCAGGGTTGGCACCTTCTGCTTGCCTGCAGGGAGCCTTCGTTCCTCTGCTTGAGCTCCTGAGGTCCTGCTTTGCTCAAGATGGAAACCATAATTTGACTGCACTGGAGGCAAGACCAGACTCCAGGAGAAGACAGAGGATGACAGACCCCAGGAGTATGGGTGCTCTTCCAAAAGAGGCACCTCACCCACAGAGCCCACAGGCTGCCAGCTACAGGAACGAACTGAAAGGGGAGCGTTGCTGTCCAGGAAGGGGGATTTCCATTTGCACTTGGTCCCTCTGCCTTCCTGACTCCAGCAGCCCTGGCCACAGGTCCCTGAAATGCTGTTCCCTGGGGGAGCCTCACTTCCCTCCTCATCTTCAGCCTTGCAGGGAACTCTAGAAAACAGACGTGGCCGTATTTACGGACAGGCAATAGAAATAGTGCCATCTACTGACAAGCAGGAATATGTAGCCTTCTAGAGAGTCAATGAGGTTATTGTGACTGTGACATGTGAAATGCCATCGTAACCCACATCTTCATATTCTGGGATGAGAGGGCGGGAGCATAAATGTTATAGTGCATTTACACCCACTCCTGAGCCTGAACAACATGCGTTAGTGTAGCAAGATCCCTGCAAGAGAGCACCAGAATCCTCTTTGCAAACCTACTTCTTTGTCTATGCATAAACCTTCCACCAGCAGATTGCCATTTTGTGCTGGTTTCGGCTGGGATAGCGTGAATTTTCTTCATAGTAGCTATTATGAGGCTATGCTCTGGATTTGTCCTGAAACCAGTGTTGATAATACAGGGATGTTTTCGTTATTGCTGAGCAGTGCTTACACAGAGTCAAGGCCTTTTCTGCTCCTCACCCCATGCTACCAGCGAGCAGGCTGAGGGGCACAAGAAGTTGAGGGGCGGGGGGAGGGACACAGCCAGGACAGCTGACCCCAACTGACCCAAGGGATGTTCCAGATCATATGACATCATGCTCAGCATATAAAGCTGGGGGAAGAAGAAGGAAGGGGGGATGTTCAGAGTGATGGCGTTTGTCTTCCCAAGTAACCATTAGGCATGATGGAGCCCGGCTTTCCTGGGGATGGCTGAGCACCTGCCTGCCCATGGGAAGTGGTGAATGAATCCCTTGTTTTGCTTTTGCTTTACCTATTAAACTGTCTTTATCTCAACCCATGAGTTTCTCACTTTTAACTCTTCCAGTTCTCTCCCCCATCCCACCGGGAGGGAGGGAGCGAGTGGCTGGGTGGGGCTTAGCTGCCAGCTGGGGTTAAACCACAACACATTTTCTTCGATTCGTCTGTGATTTGAAAATACCTGCACAGTCTTTGTGCGTTGGCTCATTGGAACATTTACCAATCCAAGGCGCAAATTAGGGTCCCGCTTTCCTAAGTAACTGGACAATCAGCAAAACAAAAAGACAGGTCTGGCTCCCAAAGACCACCAGTCTGTGCAGACTGCACTTGGCTTGTCTGTAGCTCGTGAGCGGTACTCTGTATGTAAGCAATTTTTATGAACATGCAGGTGATTTTGCTCCCAGTTCCTAGAGGCATTAAATAATTAATGACTTCATCTTACCTACAGTTTAGACTACCATGTCATTTCTGTTTGTGCCGATGACAAGTGACTTTGTTTGCAGAACATTTTTTTTTTGGTACAACATTATGACAGAGCATTTAGTTCTGGACCAGCTAGCACAGCTGCATACATACGTGCCCATTAGCAGGAAGCCAACCCAGCACTCTCCCTACCAGGGCTCCGGATGCTCAGTTAGGTGACACTGTACAAGCCTTTTGCGGCTGAGAGTCTGCACAAAAAAGATTTTTCCTTTTCAACAACATACAGGCAGTTATATTTCAATGGCACAAAATTCATTTGAAAGGTTTTTTCCAGTTTCCACAACTCCCCGTGAGACAGCCCTGCCTTCTCTATAACCCAAAAAATATTCTCTACCTGCAAAGAGCCAGGCAGGAGAGCTGCATTTCTACCTCTCAAGGTCCCATGGCTTGTGTTGTGTGATATATTCTGCCTTGTTTAAAAGGAAACCAACAACAGCTCCCAAGGAAGGCTCAGAACACAGCTTGGCAGCTTTGTGCTGAGCCCTGGCACTCACAAAGCCCCGGTCACACAGCTAGACCTACACCACCTTTGTTGGGAACGTGACTTGCCTTTGCACAGCATCCTCCCCGTGAAATTTATGTTTCCAGGATTTCCTTGTTCCCAGGTCCCCGGGAGCATACCTGCTCGCTGTGAGGAACGTCTGGTTGTCCTCCTTGAAATGAAAAGTGGACGAAGACCCTTCATGTTGGGCACCGATTTCTAAATGTTGGCTACTGTTGTGCTCTTTGTACACAGGTGCCAAAACAGATGGTGAACGGCTGCTCACACCCGGGCAGGGGAAGGAGCAGCTACAGACACCGACAGTCACGTCCCTGACTGCTGATGAAAAGAGGAGCCATCCCCATTTTTCATGTAGTTTCTTTACCAGCACCTCCCTCTCATCTTACTTTCCCACAGCTCCTCTCTAGCACAAAGTGATGGTGGGGAGGTGAGGTATAAGCATTTTGGAAAAGCCTCAGCCAGCACTGGTGGGTCCTCACTTCTTCTCTGCTTCACACACATGGCACAAAGTTTCCGATAGCAGCTTCTGGTGGCCACAGCCAGAAGAGTTCCTACGCCCCAAGGACAATGGAAAGCACAACACTCACCACAATGTCAGAAGCAATGTCAGGACTGAACCACCCAGCAGATACAATCCCTAAGTCAATCGACGTATCATTAGAGATCCCTTTGCCAATAATATGGGAAAAAAACCTTGGATTGTTTTAAATCCTCCTGGCAAAAAACAGCCTAATCTCTTTCCAAAAAAAGTATTTTTGACCAAGGTGAGAATGTTCTCTGGATGTCTTTCCTGCCTGCATCCTGCCTGTGTGGCACCCTCTGCCTGCTGCCACCTCTGGATACGTCGGAGAGGAGGAGCGATGTGTCCCTCTCCGCGCAGAGGCACTGTGGGATGCCGACGCTCAGAGCAACGACGAGGAATTGCTCAAACCTTTGCCTGTTTGCATTGAGAGAAGGGTAGGCCTCATTTCTTCTCAGCAATGCCCACAATTCTCAGGGTTGTCCGATGAATTTCAGAGAGCGGCTGGTATTTTCCTTCAAGACGCATAGGATGAGGTCCTCCAGAACATCGCTGCTTTTTCTCGCACTCACTTTTTTTTCCTCTATAGTGTGATCTGAAGGTATTTAACAACTCGGAAACCGAAAGTCAGTGAAAAACTTCCCCAAATACAGGGTTATTTTTGTTTAATCCCACCACTTTTAGGGCAGTCTCAGAGCCGACACATGCCTGTTAACAGCATTGGCAATCCTGTTTGAAGCGTTTGAGAGCAGCTTTGATTCTTTCCATTAATGGCCTCTTAAGAGCTACACCCTGCAGCTGCCACATTTCTTGCAGGCACAAACCCTGACATTTAGCATTTACCACTGCTTTATTTAAGGGGGGTTTGTTCTTGCTCTTCCCCATCGGCCTCAGTTAATAATTCTCTGGTGATTTTATCTCCCTTTTTATCTGCTGCAAACCTCTGGGTGCTTGCTGTATTTCCCCAGCTAGCAGCGCTGCTATTGGTGCCAAATATTTCAAGCTGTCAGGACGTTACTGAACTGAAATTCCTTGAAGCCACTGGTAGCCTAAAGGTGAAGTATTTAACTATATTGCATTGGGGTTAACGACTCTGATGGCCCCTGCATTAGCTTATTAGCGGTGGCCAGTTGCTGCTGGTGGCAGTGTGGGGACAGCCTTTGCATGGTCCATCCTGGAGCAGCTCCATCTTCCAGCTCCTGTCCGGAGACAGGAGTCATCGTGACTTGCCACCTCACTCCGGATTCCTTAGGATTTTCCTGAAAATGTGATCTGTGTTACATTTTTTCATACTTCTCGGTTAGTCCCTAGTAGGAGAAGGGGTGGGGTCAGGTCTGTTTTTAGCATATTTTTCCTTTGGTTTTAAAGTTTATTTAAACTGACTCACATTTAATTGTCCTAAGGTAAACAGATGAATCACCCAGGGGGGAATACACCTCCAAAGGTCAGGGTTCACAGCGAGCTTTTTTTTTTTTTTCTTTCTTTCTTTTCCTTGGGCTTAAATAAGGAAAACTGGGTTGGTTGGAAAATAAAACTATTTTATTTGGGAGTTTAGCAGACAGTGACTCAGATTTTTTAGTTTCCTGAACTTTTTACTTTTATATAAGTACGACTCTTGATAAACAGGTATTGGGCCCACACCTGCCATGGAAAGAGCAGCGGGAGTTCAGCGCAGCGTGTTAACAGAAGCTTTCTTGTTCTGCCGCTGAAATTAGCTGGTTGGCTACAGGGAGGTTCTTGATAACTCCTAATGTGAGCCCTTCGGACCAAGCGTGCTGCAGGGTCCCTTTTTCCCCCTTTTGGAAAGATCATAATCAGTCAATGAGAAAACACTATTAAAAAATAGAAGAAAAGAGCTGCAAGATAAATTTTGCTTCTGGAAAGTTAGCTGTGATCCCTTGAAATCCCATGACAATCTGCTACTCGAATTCTTCTCTCCTATTAAAAACCATTCACAGTAACGGGTTGCTATTTCCAACCCTGCTCATCTGTGTGGGATGTGTCTCCAGCTCGGTGTTGATAGTGTCAGCTACGGAGGTGCTAGCTGGTGCGGTGTGAGGTTGCCAAAAACCAGGCCATACATTTGTATTTCCT
Source organism: Balaeniceps rex (assembly GCA_013401315.1). Classification (NCBI taxonomy): domain Eukaryota; kingdom Metazoa; phylum Chordata; class Aves; order Pelecaniformes; family Balaenicipitidae; genus Balaeniceps; species Balaeniceps rex. The sequence continues at coordinate 273,021 of VYZW01062960.1, forward strand.
AGCATTTTTACTTTGATCTGGTTTTTGGGCTCGGAGCTTGCCGGAGTCTATCTCAGGTCATGCTAACAGCACCTGTATCCCCGCAAGAAACACCTTGCCCAGCTGAGTTTTGTTGTTATTCCCTTCCCTCTTCTCAGTAGTAGAGAGAAAAAGACACCAGTAAAGCGCTGTAGAAACACATGGCTGTAGAAATCACGCTACAGAAAGAGTGATGACGAAAAGAAATATTTGCTGCAACGGTTGCAGCTGGATTTCTGCTCCTTCTGGCTTATCATACCTCTTCCCCCACCAAGCTAGGTAGGGCTAGGACTGTCATATAATCTTGATCAGAGATTTATAAGTGGAAAGGATAAACTGAGGCTTTCAGAGCCCTCATTCCATCCTCATTCCACTAGGATGAGTGACAAGACTCTTTGGATGTGCTCTCTAGACCATGAGTCCCTCATTCCCTGCTGGACAAAGCCTGGGAGACATCTGCCTCGCTCTTGTGCTTCACCAAAAGAGAGGTCCCAGAAGTGCCTCTCATTTCACGAACCGAGGTGCATCATTCTGCCAGCACGGGCAGGCAGTGGGACACAGAAGGGTTTTCCCACAAGCTCCTGATTTGCACAGCTGTGAGTGCTTTACACTTCCCTCCCCTTTCTGTAAAATATGGGGGGTAACAACACTTCCATTGACATCCCTCCAAGATACTCAACTACCACGGTCACGCTTTGGTTAGATACAATTCTCCAGGCAGAAATGTAGGGAAATATTCTTTTTCCCACTGCATTTCTCTTGATTTTTTTGAGGGTTTTGAAAATTGGAAACAGAAGAAAAAAAGCCCATATTTCTAAATCATCAAAAACGTTCACTTAAATGGAAAGACACTCACCAAAATTTTGTGTAGCCAACAACGTATTTTGTAACTTTCTTTTGCTTTTCAAATTACCAGCTCTTTTCTCCAGTTTGCTAGGCATATTTAAATGTGAACTGGTAGCTGAGATACTTTGTGAAAATATATGACAGCAGCAACTCCAAGGGCAACTCCTGCTACGTTTTGGTGAATGACAGATACAAAATTTCATTGGAAGAACTCACTTCTGTGTTTTGTCACCACTTGGATTGTAGTGTAAACCAATGGACAATATTCCAGTGACGACACTTTGGGTTTACATGTACGTAACCAAAGGTTTTCCCCAACTTGACTGAAAAGTGAGATAGTCAACTTCAAAACTACCTAAACCAAACAATATTTCTTTGCCGGCTCTCTGAGCATCCACAAACAGCTCCTGTTGGACCTTTGGTGTGGTCCAGTATGACCATTCACACGCTCTTTTGTCCCTCTGTGCTCACCCCAAATGCTGGGACAGCAGAGCACTTTCAACAGTCTCATCCCAGAATAGAAGACTTTTAAAATTAAGTTTATAAATGCAAAGATTAGGAATCCAGTTTAAGGGAGCTAGGTTTGAAAATAGGTCCCCAAATCCCCAGGAATTTATTTATCCATTGCCTCTGACTTTCACGACAGCTAGGTTTGAGCAGCCCCAGGTGCCTACAGGTTCTGGAAGAGGTTGAAAGTCACAGCTTGGTATGCTCTGCAGTGGCAACCAGTATTTAGTACTGCGTCCATGAACCTCTCTCTGACTGTATGCGAAGCCCAGCTGCTGCTTCCCTATGAAAAAACCTAACTATTTCCATATTTCATCCCCTAGTCCTTTCGGATTGCTCAAAGCAATCCCCAAAGCCACCACGTCTCGCACCTGAAAAGAATCTCTTGATTCCAGACCCACTAAACATCCCCCACATAATCTGTTTATATTTGATTTGCATTTGTTTGCGGCCTCAAACCATCTTAACCAAAACCATGGGAGGCCCCCATGGCTTTCCCTTCCTCACGCAGAAAGCCTCGGTCTTTGCAGAAACACCTTAACCCTCTTGCGGTGCCGTTCCCCTGCCTCCGGAGGAAGCGAAAGCCTACAGCCAAGCTCTCTCAACATTTTGGAAACCAAAGGGAACACATAGCAACACAAGGTCTGTTTGTATTTACGCTGTAGTTACCAGAGCCTCCTTGGGCTTTTTCCCCATGCTCTCTCCCTCTTGTTCTCACTCTTTTCTTTCGAACGGTGGACGTGTACTTGGTAACACTGGAGCTGCTCTGTATGTTTCTTTAGTTCTGCCTCTATTAGTAGCTTCCGTCCGCTCTTCCAGCCCCAAGTGCGGAGACCTGGCAGCGAGGAGATCAAACAAACACAGCTGCTCCCGTGTCGCTCCCGCCGCCAGCCGGCTCGCTGCTCACCCGCTCCCCGAGCCCACGGCGGCCAGGGTGCAGGTGGAAGCGGATGGCTTTGAGGTCGAGGTGTAAATACCCATAATTAGACACGAATTACATTTAATACCCATGACTGGGTCTGGTGGGAAACAGGTGGGGCAGAAAGCTGAAAGATGCACACTGGAAAAAATTCTCCTTACTCGACTTGATCTCAAGCCCACGGAAGCGCATGGAAAGAATCCTCCGGAGTTGTGATGGGCTTCGGACCAGGGTTCTGTGCAAAAGCAAGGGGAGCGCAATAGGAAAAGCTGCATATACAGTATGGATTGGCAATTTTCACAGCCTTCTCCTTGGCAGGGAGAGTTAAAGGAGAAGGGGGGGGGTGGAATTAAAAATGAAAAGAAGAACAAAGCAAAAAACAACTGGAGGGCAAGGGGAAAAGCAGAGGGATGGTAATTTACATCTTCATTTCAAAGATACTCATACGCTCTATTTTGACACACCTTGCAGAAAGTAACAGAACAGCGTGGGTTGCCAGAAATAAATGTTACGGCTCTCACATTCTGAGTTCTTTTCTCCTCATTTTTCTGGAGAGCTATTTCAGATATTTCTTACAATTTGACCTTTGAGCTGCTTGGAAGATTTACTGAGTGCCTCAAATGCAGTCATTTTTTGCAAAACTGATGTATAGCATTAGCTATAGGAGAGTGTTCCAGTGATGTGCAAATAGGTCAAGGAAAAAAGTGAACCAATAAGGTAACCAAACAGGAACGTAAACTGAATGGAGCCTTTTATGCAAAGGTGAAGGGTTCAATTTTTTCCAGAATTATGAAAAATTGAAAAGCTTGTGTCAGAGCCCCCATGCTCAAAACCTTTTGATAAGCAGAGATGTTTTTAAAGCTACCCAGGCTTCAGTGCATTTGTCCTTGCACCTCTAAAAATGTTAGTCTTGGAAACTCACCTGTAAGTACAAATACATAGTTGGAAAACATAACTTTATCGTAACACACAAAATCTATGGTCAATCTTGAATTAATGTTTGTGTGAATCGGTTTCAGGTTTGCCAATGTTATCACTTCTACCTGGTCCTTTTTTTTTTTTGGTAGAAAGCAAATAATCTGCTTCATGCTACCCTGTCCCTAATCTCCTGCACTTCCATTGAAGTTTATCCACGCTCCTCCTTATGGCATATATGGGGGCAGATCCTCACCTGATGTAAATTTGCTTGGTGGTTTTGATACCTAATGAAAATCTACCTGAATCTCCTTAACGAATACCGAGCAACAGCCACAAGGACCCCACACTCTCAGGGTTGCCTCAGCAATATTCAAGGCTCATTTTAAAATTTTTCTTTCCAAGATGACTCATACCTGTGAATTTATTTCTCATTTTTCATGACCAGAGTGCCATGTTTTTCACTTGAACAGTCAGGCAAATCCTTCCTGGAAGTTGGTGTTGATATTTTAAATCCCTTTGATTTCTTTCATTCTGACACTTAACAGTTGCAGTGATTCAATCAAGAAATAGAAGCAACACCCAGTGACCCAAACAACTCAAAATATACCACTGACACCAGAGAGTCAAAAGAAGCAAAAAGGGATCCCATGGAGTAAAACACTTTTTTCCCCTCTCATTTAAAATGATCCAATAATTTCAAGGTAATGCCAAAAAATGGGAAAATGGAAGTCTAGTCAGAAGCAGTTCTGGAGCAAGAAGGCTGAATGACTTGATGAAGTATTTCTAGCCAATATGCTCTCTGCTGTATTGTGTTTTGCTTGTCCCTATGGAAGAACACCAAAGGGAAAACAAGGTAAAGCCGTATCACACCCTCCTGCAACTGTTTCTTCCATTCAATAGACACCTGTCTCCAGTCACAAACGAAGACCCTTTCCTGCTCTAGCAAGTGCCACTTGCTACGAACACGTAATTCCCATTAAAAAGCCAAATTCGGACATAGGTAGTTAAACATATCGCTTAATTGTGGTCAAGGTACATCCGTTTTATTCCATTTTAATGCTGACTTTTTTTGCTAAGTAGGTCAGTGCCGGAGATGCCGAAGTCTTTCCTGGTTTGCAAAATATGGTGGACCCTGCAGCACCTACATCTGGACTACGGTTTGCAGTGAATCAACAACTGCTGAAATAAACACACAGCTAACCTGAACAGTCAGTGAGACTCTGCGGCATGTCAGCGGGGTGTCACTTACGTATCCCACGTGACAAAAAAATTCCTGTTTCAGCATTGCCAAAGGCTGACAGTCACAGCCACTCTGTACCTAGAGTTGGTCTCTCTCAAGATGGCCGTGGGTTGAACCCCACTGCAGAGGTAGCGTTGGGCGTCTGCACCACTATGAAGATGTTTCTCTTTAGGGAAACTTGCCTGGGCAGTGGCACGGATGCGAAAATAAGCAGTTGCTGAAAGACACCAGCATTGCGTTAACACCAAACAAAGAGCCAAAAATTTTCATGACTAGCCTTCTCATGGCTTTTAGTCATACCTTAAGCCAGGGAATGGAGACACATGTAATAATTAAAACAAAAAGATCATTTTGAATCTTAAAAGATTTGAGTTTGACTGAATTTGAATTTTAGACAAAGGTTCACATGGGTTTTTATTTCACCCAAGCCAGTTTATCCACCTTTCCTTTTCAGACAGGCTTAGATTTTAATTCTCAATACCTGTGAAGTTATTTATGCTAGTTTGTTTGTTTGTTTCCAATTAACTATTAATTAATTTTTGGGTCTGAGCAGGATATTTATTTTTCAAAATGCTGGGTGTAACCATTTATATAAACAAACCTGCCTAACTCATTTTTCTCCTTTTGATGTTGATTTCCATTACTTTTAGCCCCACGTGTGATGGGAGACTTTCCTACATGGTAACTCTATTCTCAAATAGCCATCAGTGACCTGAATGCCCATTTAACAACTGATTAATCGATCAGAGCATGTAGAAAACAACGGTCCTGCACAACAACTGTGGCTTTTAGCATTAGAGGCAGCTGAAAAGTTGAGCCACGTTTAGTTTAAAACCATTTCTTTTTAACTAGATGAAAACATCTGTAGACCACAACTACTTTCATCAATCTGTCCCCATATTTTTTGTTTCATCAGAAAACTAAAATCTAATGTTTCAGCCCAAACGGACAATTCAATCTAGCTTTCAAGCTGTGAGTACTTGAGTTTTGTGGGGTTTTCACCAATTTTTACTTTGCGCTTTTTAAAGAAACATTGTCATTTTCTACACGAAAATCACAACAGCAACGGCAATAACAACAAATACCTCATTTTCCAACCTGCTGTATTTTGTAGTCAGCTTTAGAGTCCATCAAACACGGGCTAGAAACACAAGAGAAAAAAAATCACTGGCTGGCTCTCTGTTGGAATATCTCCAATGCCTTATGCTGCGAATATGGTCCAGTGATCCTCATAACTGCACTAAGAGTCCCTTATTGCATTAAGGAACACATTTGTTAAGACAAAAAAAAAAAAGAAATCAAACCAGGATGGATGTTTTTTTTTTTAATTCCCATAAATTTAGTCTCTCTGGGTCCAGGTTCTCCCTGGCTTGTATGCAAGCAAACTGTAGGAAGGGTAAGGGATGAAAGCCAGGAAAATTTTGCAGTCCTTTTTTTTTTTGAGTGATTTCAGGTGTTCTCCATTCCTAACTGCTAGTGGCAAGACAAAAAGAGTAGGAGGTGGTGTAATGGCTTGATCTGAACTCGGAGCAGGTAGCAGAACTGTGGGTGCACAGCGAATAGGAAGCCATAAGAAGCCTTGTAGGGCATTTAACAGCTCATGTAACTCTCAGCCAGCCTTTACTGTAGGAAATTTAGGGACAGAAAAAGGTCCCATGAGGTCTGCAGTAAAAGCCTGTAGTGTGACCCTCTGTCTATTAGGATACAGAACAGAAAGACGAACCCAGTCCTTCTGTAACCTCACAGCAAACTGCTCCAATTGCCACCTCCAACCCCCTCTAGGAAGCCCTGCCTAAATGGCACAATTGAGACCCATTTATTTAGTGGATAAAATTGTACATGAGTTGTACAAAGTGATTCGAGATTTACGCACACATGGAAGCCAGCAGAGATGAATTACTCCTCAGGTCTGCAAAGCACTTTACAAATGCAAGGCAGCACGTGAGCACTAAGTATCTATTTCTCTCTATTTACCCACTAGCTGGCTTTTTCATACCAGCTAATAGCCAAACCATTGTAAAGAAACTAATATAAAAATATTGGAAATACAGACGCATACAGTTCCAGCTATCCAGAGACCCGTTTTCTATCATAACCTGTCTCAGGCCAGAGCAGAGCTGAATTGCTAATTCAGGTTGAGCGTTTTCTTCAGCTCAAGGATGACTTGCCCTGTCTACGAGCAAATGCTTGGTCTCTAAAGGTGAAGGCTGGCCATCGGTCACTACGGCAGATTTGTCCAGCTCTGCTGTGATACAGATGAAAGAAACAAAGCTTCAGTGTAGCCTAATCAGAAGGAATACTGAGTCACTAAAAACTTTCTGCCTTTCTTTGAATGTTAAAGTGGTATATGCATATCATTCCCCAAAAAGCACTGACACAGTGCTCCTTTACCCCGGGGAAGGAAGAAGGCTCCGTGTCTGTGCCACAACAAAGGAGCTGACTTCAGTTTTTACAGTAAAGACACTAAAAACCAGGCCTAGTCCTCCCACAGAAAAAAACAGCAGGAGGGCTGAAAACAGCACGTACAAAACTCTGTGTTCCCATTCAGAGTTGTTGAGGTCCTTCACATCCAAGACCAAAAGAACAACCTTTTCGTCATACTTCATGGTTTCTTGCAGGTACAGGTATCTCTGTTTCCCCACTGTTCCCTTGCTGAATGGATTTGCAGGTACAGCACAGGCATGAAGCGATTTTCTCCTTTGCTGGGATGCGGTGTTTATTAATCCAGAATGCCTTGGGCATACACACTAATTCCCCTTTCTTCTTTCCTGGCAGTCAAAAGGGGCAACAAATTGATGCAGGTGTAATTCATGTCTGCTCTACAGCCCCTCTGGAGTGCCAAAGCAGATGTCTTCTGGGAAAGAGAATGAGATCCACACGTTTCCAAGTCCCCAAATCCTTAAGCTTTTAAAGGAGAATAGTTCCAGCTTGCGGTCATTAGGGTTTCCAATAGTTGTGGTGAAGAATGGAGGTGTGTAATATGTCTGTTTGCTTTCTGGCTACTTGAACGGTTCTGCCATTTTCCCAAGAGTTGAAAGGACGACACTATCATAAAGATGACTATGAAGGCATACAAATTTCATGTGCACTGGCAAATGAAAGATTCTCTTCCAAACGTTGGGTGCATTCCCAAACTCTCCACACCTCCTGAATGCGGTCAGGAAACCTCATAAGAGCCGACTCCACTGTAAATGGTCTGAATCCAGTTGGGCTACAAACGCCATGAGAAGAAAGTTTCTCATGCCACGATGAACGATTTTTCCCATGTAGACGAGGCCTTAATTAATCTTTAAAGTGTTCCAGTTTTAATTTTAGGTCACAGTTGGGGCTGGTTCTTACTGTGGCTCCCATCCAGCAAAGCTCTTAAGCCCATGCCTAATTCTAAGCATTTAAAGTAGCCTCGTTGCCTCCTATGGGATTGCTCACATGCTCAAAACTATGCAGATGTTTAAACTTCTGCTGGATCGAGGCCTGCCTCCAAACTTGACTGTCCTCCTGTAGTCACAACAACAACGCAATGTAAGGGAAACTGCTCCCGAACCGACCTTCAAAGTTTTGTCTGAAGGCATACTGGAAGGGCCAGACAGCTGGCAGGCTTTGCATTAGTTTGTTCACCACAGTGTAAATTACCTCCGATTTGCTTAATGACTGTTTGGAATCAGGATGTCTCAGCCCCGCTAATACAATGCCCCATGGGCAATAATCCTCTTTTTAGAAGAGTCATAGGCAAAGTACATTTTCAGCAGAATAAACCACTTCACACGACTCCAGGTGAACTACGTGCTGTGTAAGTACCCTGGCCCTGGAGAAGATCACAAAAGCACATCGGTGTGTGCTCGCTTTATATGCTTGGTCTTAAGGAGTGTGGTTTATTTCTCGGTAAAAACAACATTTCTTAATGAGGATGTATTGGCCAAAACATTGATTAACTGGGGCTTTTAACAGCTTACTCAAAGAGGTATGAATTTAATTAGCCCTCGTCAAAGTAAGAAGAATTAGTGTTAAGCTGTTTTATAACACAGTTCTCCTGGCTGGAGGACAAAATGAAAGGAATCATTTTTTAAAGGGTATGATTGGAAAGGTGATTAAGCGATGCTGTCATGTTTGCTTGGGTTCCAAATATAAATTTTGTTTTAAAACCCAGAAATATGGAAAAGGCAATTGTAGAAATGCTGAAGGCCCCAATTTGTCATGTTGGTGTTGCTGTAAGCCCCGATCCTCTGACTTGTGCTACATTAAAGAGCATCACGAAGCAACACGACCAGTTAATGTGAAGTTCAAACAGACAGTATCCTATTTGTTTAGAGCTCTGCCAAATGATGTTCAAGAGATGCAAGCTAGCTGACTTCAAAAACCACTTTTTCTCACCTAGACAAACCATCCTTTCATATTTCTGTAGCATGCCTAACAAAATAGCCTGTACCAAGGTTCCTCCCCTGCGAAATGTGAAACATCTGCACCTGTAAGGATCAGATCAAAAATGAAATCTAAATATGGCCTATTTTTTAATTAGTGGTGCTTCTTGAAATATATTTGGAATTTTTTAGTCACCTAAGCTTTTTAGAGAAAAAAAGATTAAAAAAATGTCTGAGAGGTCAGAGAGTTCTGAATAGGCGTCCTTTCCCATTCTGAAATGCTGCTCCTGAGGATCTGCTGAAAGCGCTGAACGCTCTCATGGAAGCTGATGGACATTACCGACTCTCATTTTACAGAGCGACTCCCTGCTAGTCGCCCTCGCTTCCAGCTCAGGCCCTGATACACAACGAGGAGCTGACCCGCTTCCCTCTCCTGGCCTCTCCGAATGCCCCTCTGGAGGCATCTGATGTAAAACTGGTGAAGCCACACGATATTGCCCGCACGTTCCTGGGGCTGCACCGCACCTGCAGAGCTTTCCCTGATGATTCACAACTTGTCCAAGCTGTGCACACAACAAAATCCAAGTGCACGCATCTCAGGACTTGGAAACCTAACCTGTGATGGTTTTGCTGGTGGGGACGGACCTTGTTCTTCAAGTCTGTCTCTTTAGCCTTGGATCAACTTCAGTAAACATGTTTTAAAAAGCAACGGCAGAAAGTCTGCTGAAGAGGGGCTCTAAACAGAAAGAGCCTCCTTAAACACAGCAGGCTTCGCAGAGCCTATAGCAACAAGTGGGAAGGAGAAAGGCAAGGGGAGTAGAGAAGCTCTAAAATACTGCAGTTAAAAAATGAAAGGATCTGGAGTCTAAGACTGCTCAGAGAAGAGGAAATACCTAAAGTATTTCTGGGAAAACAGCTGCTGGAACCAAAGCGTTTCCACTTTCAGGGGCCCCCAGGGCTGGTGGAACATGCTTACACGGTGCTGAGCAAAACCTGGAGCTTTTCAGGACAAGTGTGGCTTGTTTGGTTGATGGAAAAGATAGGCTGAACTCTGCAAAAAGTAACTGAAAGCAGTAGCGTACCGAGGGACAGACCACGTTTTCAAATGATTTATGGTTATTACTCAAGATATATGCCTAATTGAGAAAGCCACGTGACCTCCGACGAAGGAAAGCTTCTGGCCCTGTGGATCTTCTTACCAGGGCTAAAAATCCACCACTGCTATTTATTTAATCCTTCTCATCTCCTATGAAATAAAAATATGGTGACTTCCAAGAACATATGCAATCCAGCTTGGAGGAACAATAAAGGTAAATAGTCTGATGGTTTATCATGATTCACCAGATGGCTCTGATGTGGAATTGGCCCCTTCCAGCCTCTCCAGTCCCAGGCTGAGGACAGGGAAGCTGTGACTGAAAAGCCTGAGAATTGTGCACTCTCCTCCCAGGTACGCAGAGAGATGCAAAAAAGCTTTGGTGAGCAAATACCCAGCTGTCCGCGGAAGAGTCTACATTGCGGAACGGGAGATCATGGAGCATCAGTGCAAAAACAGAGGTAAAGAAGGTATGCGGTGTAGCTCTGACACAAAAAGCTGTACAGCTGCACCAGTGCTTGAGCTAATTATTCCTAATTAGGGTAGGCATGGAGCCATACTGGAGCGCTTTTGGAACAAAGCTTATAGTCCTGCACAGGCCCACAAAACGCCAGGTATGTCTTGCTGGTTTTAGGTGCAAGAAAAATAGAGGAACCTTTTTTTAGGTGGTGCTGTGCAGCTTGTTGTTAATTGTATACCGGCAGGTCGTCTCTACTAAGTGATCGACAAGCGAAAAAGGAGAGATGCATATTAAAAACTCAAGTCTGCAGCTGTGAACTACAGAACCACAACTCCACTGTCTGGGGATTCTTCTGGTCTGTTAAGTCACCCAGAAGCCCTGGTTGGAATTACAGCCCCATAATTCAACATTTCCCTAGCTTTACTCCGTTATTATCATTATTATCACTATTTTTATATTATATATAGAGCAGCATTTTGGAGCTATGCCCTGTACCCCCTGCAGCTGCTTCAAGCTATGATGACTACATCTGCTGTTGCCTTCGCAATGGCTGCTACCTCTTCCCGTTCTTCCAGGAGCAATGGAAACGCGTCCCCTGCGTAACACCTACTCCAGCCTCCTCCCAGCGTGCTCAAGTGCTAGTTTTCTCACTCTTGTGTCCTCCACAAGGAACAGTGCTCGTCTCTCTGGGAGCTTCCTGTTTATCTCAAACCGAGATGCCAGAGCAGTAAATTGGTGTCCTGGATACATTTGCACAGTTTATCTCTCTTCGCATGTAAATATTCATGAGGCAATTCCTAACCTCATGGAAGCTGCTGATAAATATCCCCTTGCCTCACTGCGAGAACTGAAGACGTGGTGTTCTTCTCCCTGCAGCTCCTCAGCCCTTGTATTTGAAGGCTACTCCATCCCCACAGGGCCATGACCACAAGGCAACACCCACAGCCAAGTAAGAATATTCCATAAGATCTGCAGCATTGGGTGTTATTGGAATGGATGGTTGAAAGAATCATTTGTAACATGAAATACTGCATTTACTAGTTGCTTTTATGTATATGTACGTGTATTTACATATATATATATTTACACATATCTATTTACATATATACACACTTATATATGGCATACAAAGTTACATTAGTTGGCTGAATCCACTTGACACTTAAATATTGCAGTAAGGGGTCAACAATAATGTACCAAAACATGTAGCTCGTTACACAATTCCCATCGCTATTTTTTATAGAATAGAAATTTGTAATGTCTGCTTCAGGTTTTCTCCCCCAAAATAAGCATCCCTTGCCCCAAGATTTTCTGATTTTTGTGTGTTTTCATTTGGCTTTTTGACTGCTGAAAAGTGGTCCACTTCAGCTGATTTTTAAATTTTAATCTAGGTTTCCAGTAGCATGAACGCATGGTTTGGGTTTTGTGATAGAAACTTCTAGGAAGGAATCACTGAGGTCAAAAAGCTTTTCTTTTCTTTTTTACATAAGTCACCTTCATCTATTAAAAATGGAAATATTATGTGAGTAAATAATATGACCAGTATCCTTTGTGTAGTGCATTGTAACAGTGAGATTAAACTCTAGGAGAAAATGCTTCACACAATACACCAAAGGAGTAAGACAGTAAGAAAAGCCTTATAGTTTCTTCCCATGCATGTATGTAGCTCCCCGGTACAGAGACTAAAACCCTAATTTTGGAGGGGGAAGTTCCATGGAGATTTGCCATGGGAATCTTCATCTCCTCTGAGGTTCTGCAGACACATTGGCTGCTGCTCTAGGGTGGAAAGATGGGAGCAAGAAAGGATTGCTGCAGAAGAACCGCAAGACCATCAATGGTGTCATCTGAATGTCCCTAGGGTCCAAATCCTGGCCTTTCAATCTGAAAGGGGTTTTCCTATGCACAAGCCTTATTAACCATGTCGGCACAGTTGTTTTGCAAATACACAATGTATTTCATGTGTCTTTCCTGACTGTGCATGCTCGGGACATGGGCAGTAGAGGCTCAGCTGCCTAGCAAGCCTGATTTCCCAAATCTACCATGCACCTTGGTTTGCTGACAACAAGGAATTACATTATTTCGGCACTAAGCAGGCACAGAGGATAAGCTGGAGAACACTATTGCTGGGAAGGGCCGAGGGGGAAGCTACAGAGAAAAGCCCTGCGGTGGCATAAGGAGAGAGAGGAGAGGCCCTACAAGAATAAGAGATGCAGAGAAGGACCCCCAACCCCTGATGGGGGGCTTGAGGGGCCATTTTGGTCTGATAAACACATAGTTCTGTACTGAAGAACAAGAAACAAACAACGCCAATAGAAGTCACAGTGCTGATCGTTACTAAGCAAATGCACAGTCACAGCCAAGAAGGTTTATTCTCGTCCTGCTTACTTAACACTGTCCTCGCAGGGCGTTTATCTGTGGCTGAACACACTGATTGCCCTGGGAGAGTTACAAGAGTGAAGATGCTAACGGGGGCTATAGCTCCAGATGCAGTTCCTGCCCTGACATAGGTAAGTCCATGTTTTAACACATCTAGATGTGGTTTAGTTGCCTTCTGTAACCAGCTGATTATATCTACACTTAAGTTTTCCCAAAGCGACCATTTTTCCCAGCGTTTCAGTTTTGGAGTATCTTATTTTAAGGGGACTGATTTTTACTGCGTAACCTTTCAGCAGTCCCTGACAGCTGAGACTTCTCAGCTTCTCAGTATCCAAAAGAACCAGGAGTGGCTCTTCCACTGGTCCCTTGGGAAAGTCCTCACTTTACATTTCTCCCTTTCCGCTATGTTTCTGTCCTGCATTCCTGAGAGCCAAGGAGGTGTCCAGGCTGTGGTGCCTCCAGCCCTGTCGCTCTCCCAGGCATGGTCACCAGGACCCTATGCAAGGGATGTGGCTACATGGTCACTTTTCTGTGTGAGCAGAAATGGACTTTGAGGAGAAGCTGGGCTGGACCAGCAGCCAGACATGCACCACTCAGTGGGTTTTTCCTGACTCCAAGCACTGAGCAGTGGAAATTTGATAAACCTCAAGCACCAGGAATTACGAACTCTAAGACTGAAACCTTTTACAACCAATTCCTGCTTCCCAACATCCACTGCCTTCCCTTGCTTCATTTATTTCAATCAAGGGCTCCACAATGCACAAATAACTCAAAAAATATAATTGCAGATAAATGATATGCAAGAAGAAACACACTCTTAGACTAGGTGTAAGCCATCAGGTTCCTGATGCAGGAACCTTGTCCACTCAGATACAGAGGCAGTTTATGGCAGCAGGGATAATATCATCTACTTATTTTTCTCTAGCTGCGTTTTGCAAAGCAACCTAGGATGAGAATGAGAAATCTTTGTTTAAGTCTCCTACTTATCTTTGAAAACCTACCCCTAATAAATCTCAATGATAATATTATTATATGCATTTACAAATGAATTTTCTGGGCAACAGATTAACATAAAAATTAAATGCCGTGCTATCTGCTGTTGCTATCTAGGTTGGTACCTATCTCATATTGCTCTAATACCTGGCCTATATTAACGTAATATCCACACACCGCTGCTTCTTTATAAACACACGTTTGGCGGTTCGCACAAACACTCTGGCAAAGACGTTCATATTAATCCTTCTATTGTATTCAGTGAGGATCTATAAAAATGAATTAAAAGACTCTTTTTTCTACCCTTAGGAAGATTTCTTCTTCCTATCATTTTGCCATCGAGGTTATAATTAAAGACACTGGCTGCTGTGGCCTGTATACATAATTGCAATATATGATCAAGGATTGTAAGCACCAGGATAAATGCATTATCACACTGTCTAATTATCGCGTTATCTGACTGACAGGAGGCTGTTTTATCTCTATCTAGAGATGAAGGACCTATCTGACAGACACCAGGACTTTGCTTTGATGTCAGATTTGTATACGAAAAAATCAAAGACTCGAACCCTTTCCAAAATGGTTCCAATGTGGTTTAATCCCGCTAGACAATTCCCTGCCTCGCTGCCAGAGCTTGCTTTGAAGTGGCATTGCACAGCCCATGCTGCTAGTGCGTATTCCCGAAAGCTGGAGCGCTGGGTGTAGCCTCACATGCCGAGCAGAAGGCCCATGCCCTCCGTCTCGCACACCCACCGCCTCGTTCACAAGATCACAGGGCAGAGAGGGGATGTGGTGTGGCTGGCAGGCGAGGAAGGGCTGAAGGAACACGGGTTAAAGTGCCATCCCCAGCACATGCCTGGGGCGTGTGGCCAGGCGCTTCCTGCTTTTGGCCGTGGTTATCATCAACGCTTTCTACGGGAGCACAACCAACTTGAGTTCATCATGCCACTGCTGCCAGCACCCCAGCAAGAGCACGTTCAGCATCTCCTCCACCGCTGGGACCTCCACGTCCCTGCTGAGAGCTTGCACACAAGTAACCACAGTCCTTGGTCACACAGGAATACAAAATTCACCTCCCTTCCCCCTTTCCACCCCTGTATGACCTGCCTTTGTACCACTGAAGCATTTCTCCATCGCATTAGTGACAACAACCAAGCGCTGTTAAATGTCAGAGTAATAAGGGAAAGCTGGGAACGGAGGAGACTGGGAAGGGGCACCAGTGGTGGGACAGGCAAGGGTGAAACAGGCTAAAAAGGAGGGAGGAGCACAGAAGTGTCGACCATAAAAGAATAAGCAAAAGTGTCCCCTCCCACACGTTCCCAGGGGCTTGAGACATTGCATCCCGCCGTTCTCGGCTCAGCAGAGACCTGCGGATCCCCCTCCCCTGCCAAGCGCTTTGCGGATCACTGCTGCTTATCTCCCCAGTGACCTACTGCTGCTACACTTCCGACGGTCAAGTGGCTCAAGTCCATGCGATGGCACAAAGGTTAATTTTGTCCCCTCTGTGCACATTCGTTATGATATAATCTGTAATTACAAAATCCTTTTTTCTTTAAGTAGGTTTTTCCTGGGGTGTCTGATTGCCATCTTCAACCTGCTGTGCTATAACCAACCCAGCATCCCTGCACAGCAGCAAAAGCCTCAAAGATTGCTGCGTCAACAAATCATTTCAGAAACGGTTTTCATCATTTGAGTAACTCCATAATTATGATAAGATAATGAACCAGATTTGTACTATTTCCAGCTTTTTCTTGCAAAAAGAAATCATGCCAGGAACCTGGAAATAGTTTCTAATCATTTCTGCGGTATAGGAATGAGCAGATAGTTTTGTTGTCAGGGTTTTTGTTTTTTAATTTGGCTAGTTTTGTCCTCCTTAGCGCATTCTTCACATGCCCTTTGGCCATTTATCAGTCATAGTAGAGAAGGATGAATCCTGTGGAGTTCAGAAACATCCTAAGTCTGGAGCACTTAACTTTGCAAATTAAATATTTTTCCAGCATGGGATTTGTTTGTATATTTAAACTTCCAGGTTTTTAAAAGTAAAATGAACTAACTTTCCTTGCCGCATCCCCAAGACCTCACGCTTGTCCTGTGAATGCTCAAGCCTCCGCTTCCCTGTGTCAAACTCAGAGCAACCCATTTCTAGAAGCAGGACGAAGGAACCGTTTCAGCAGTGGGAGCACCTCCCCGGATGGAGAAGATAAATTCTCTCACATCACCCTGGCATCCTACAGGGTAGATATGAACTGATTTTCTTCCTGAGTTTCAGGTCAGGTCTGTACCTCCAAGATCTTCCTTGTCCTCTACTTTCCTGTTCTTTTAACTAATGTATGATATTTTAACAATCTGACTTTTAATCCCTGCCTAATTTCTCTTTTCACCCATGGTTTTTTTAAGTAGAGAGATACCGGTATCATTTACAAGATGGGTACTTGTGCATTGCCATGCTTAATGTCTCTCTAACAGTTGCCTGTCTTCAGGGATATAGGTGAAGGACTTTGCTGGTTTTTTATGCTGCCATAAATGATTTGTGATCACTTGATGACTAAGACCCAGAGGTGTTTTCAGTGCCTGACTCAGACCATCAGGAGCAAAGCAGCCAAGCATCTTTAGGGACCAGAGCCCGTGTTCGCAATACAACAACAGCAAAAAAACACACATGGAAGAGGTGAAGTTGCAGCAAAAAAATCCCTGTGGATCTGCCTGCTGTATGTGATATTTCTCCCTCTGTCTCTGCTTGAGAAAACAGCCATGAGAGCTTCTTCGTTTGCAGCTGCATCAATAGGGAGCTCATACCACTCTACCCTTCTCCCCAGCAGCAACAAAAACTCTTACCATCTCTCCCTGTGGACCCTAGGAAAGCAGACAGCTGCTGTTGGGCTTTTAGCAGCGAGTGGGTGTCTTCAAGCCCCAAAGAAGCCTTCTGCCAAACGCTTATATCTCCAAAAATCCTTGTTCGGCCGTAAGCAACATCCTGCCATTGCCACAGAGGTGCCTACAGACACCTTCGGGAATATAAACATAACAGCAAATGCCTACCTCTGTGTGTGTCATAATCAAACCAGAAACAAAGATCAAATTGAACTCTGTGTCTTAAAATCATTACAGGTAACCTCACAGTTACCAGATCGGCACAACAACAAACTGATCGGGGGCATCGGCACAGGTAGAGAAAAGGCTTGGCTCAGTCCGTCAACATCTCAATTTTTTCCTATGGCACAGACACACGTCTACCACTTTTCAACACTTGAGGGATGCTGCTGTTCTTCTCCACGAGTATTGTTAGAAACGTCTGGTTATATTTATACACACATATAACCGTGGTAAGATTAACTCTTTAGTAGTATGTTGAAGATTTTTATAGGTGCTCTCAACCCAATATAATATTTTTTCCTGCCTTACAGACAAAACCTAAATAACTTTGAAATTTCGACGACACCAAAGTGCAGCTTCCATTACTTTTAACTTTCACCTGTAAAACCTGTTGGCCGTAAGCAACTTAAGTACAGTTGCAAGTGTTTTATTGTCCCTTGCACTTCTAGTAATACAATTACATTTTAACCAAATTATTATGCTGTTGAACTCTTCATACAGGGCCTTGTCTTTCAAAGCAAAATGGAAATAAAAGGGACAACAATCAACACTTTTTTATATATATATCTCTATATATAAACATATACATACCCACTTACACACATGAAGAGGTTAATTATGTGTTAAACTCGAATTGTCTTTATTGTTATATGATCTGCAAATGTGTTTGCTTTATGCTGCCAGACATTCATTACTCCCTATTTATTTTTAAAAGCTTTGTTTACTGTGCGATAGGAATCTTTTTAGTATCTTGTCCATTCTGACTGCCAGCCCTCTGGAAGTCCTGGCTGCAATGCAGACATCAGGCATTCATTTTTATTTCAATGGAAGGTGGGTATTAGCAATAGGATAACATTGAAGAAAAAGTCCTTTAAGCAGTTCAGGACTAAGTGAACCCCCAAAAGCTTTAATGAAGGTTTTGTGGGAAACCACATCACTCAATTAACATTTGAACTGGAACAATGCAAGGCCAAACTTCTTCCAAACACGAGATAAATTGGAACAGTTATCAGCCGCAGCTCGCACGAGAATTCATATACTCTTATACACACTTGAAATGTTTTACTCCATTAGGAGACTCTCCGGTTTCAGCTCAATTATTTGCAGAATAAAATTCTACTTACTATGGGTAAGGTTGTCAAAACCTCAGAAACCATACTTACTGTTAAAGGTGCCCAAAATTTTCTCATTGAAATTTTCCTTTCTTTTATACACAAATGACTTTTCCATATGAGCACTTTCCCCCCGTTGAAGGTATAGCATAGATCTGTTTCAATGGATTTTTTTAATTACTAAAAAAAGCAAGCAAAGAACTTCCAGGCTTTAAGAAAAAAAGAAAACCCACTGAAAACATCTAACAGAAATTACTCACTTTTTGGAGGGGATCCACTCTATTGAGCCTTACCGAGTGTTAATCGCGGGCTAGAAAATGTTATACCAAGCATCTGTACCCATTGCTAAGCAAGTACTAACATAGTTATCTAAATAAATCAACAGACTATCAGCTTCATACTGAGCTCTCCCGACGTGTTCAATCAGCATCAAAGACTACAGAAGTCTTTATTTATTTTGACCAAGGTGAAGTTTTTCTCTATTTTAATCAATACTTTAAATTAATTTGCTGTGTGAGCTAAGGCATCTCTGAAGAAGTGCCTTCTCTGCCTTCAGCCTTTATCTGACGCTAGCAGTGCAGAGAAGGAGCGCAGAATACAAACATTTTGGTAACCAAGCAGAGTGATTGAAGGGTTTGTCAGAGGTATCCTAACTACTTGTTTAAATCCCTCAAATAAGAGAAGGGTTCATGAGTGACATCTAGAGGTAATTCCTTACGATGACTGAGGCAACCGCCTACTGAGGCTCAGGTACCTGCCCTAAGAGCTGACATCTCACTTGCCAGCACAGGTAGTGCTTCTACACACCATGAGAGTCGAATGGAATACAGCAACACAGATTTTAACAAGTAGGTCAGGCCCGAAAGTTTTCAGGAAGAAATTATTTTCTGTAGAACCTCCCACCCAGTGTTGCAAAAAAGAAGTGAAAAAGCTTAAATGAAATCTTTCCATTTGAGTCAGGTATGAAATCACTTTTCCCTGCAGAGCACTTAAACTCAGGTGCCTCTTTCTTCATTCCCTTCTGCAGGTCTGAGATCCCTGGCCAGATCTCATCTCCCAAACTGTCAAGCATCTCTTCTCTTTCCCACACAATATATCAGAAAAGCCACATTAACACAGGGTAGGAAGGAAGGTTGAAACACCTGGGCTACAGCTCACAAAAGATGGCGAGATCTCATACAAGACCATGGTATAATATAGAAAGGACTTAAATCCAGTCACAAATTCCATCTTTTGATTTTGTTTTAGTGAAAAATGCAGCCAAAAATACTACGTCACCTCCAATTTGAAATTTCCAGGAACTTCTCACCCTTGTGGCTTTTGGGACCCGAATGGTGCAGGCAGGGTTTCAAGGCAGCTTCCCTGCCCATGCTGCCCACCTATGGGAAACCTGAGCCTTCTGTTACGAGAGCAAATGGGTCAAACTGAGCTTCTCCAGGTGACACCGGTGGGCTACCCCTCAGCAACACCCAGACCAGGCTGTTCAAAAATGGAGCAGCTGCCTCTCCTGGCAAGACCTTGTCCCCACCTGTCTGGAGATCCCTTCCCTTGGCAACCTTATGTATGTTTACGTTAAGTGTCTGATAGCTCCTGTCCATGCCCAGGTTTTGGTAGTACCAGGAAGACTGGTGTCTCCTGATTTCTTGTCATAATTTAGGACGAGAAGAAATACTGGTGTATCAGAACTTCTTTCAGGACAGATGTTTTCTCTCACCTCTAACGGTGAAAGGCAGGCTACGAGCCCCCATCCACTCAAGCATAACTAGATCATGCAATATCAAAAAACAATGGGACCAATCATTTTGCTTGAGCTACGGCTATTTTGGACATTACCAACAACAAGAAGAGGAGGGGGAAAGGCTGAAACTAAAAGGAACGATTGCAAAAGTGAGGGATATTAATGAAACGCAAACATCTCGCGCGACGCCGTAGATGCAAGCTGCTCCGCACAGGAAAGGAAAGGAGCCAAACAGATAATGGAGTCCCTGCCTGAAGTCCTGTGGATACGCTGCCTAGCATTACAGTATCGGCTGGGGTGTGCCTGATAGCTGGAATGCTCTGAAGAGCAGGTGGCTCTTCAGCAGTTAATCTTCCTTTTTCATCATCTGCATTTGCTTGGCATGTTTGGACACATGCATCTCGTTTCTGTGCCATCAGGGAGCTCAACTGTAGTTCACCTATATCGCATACCTGCAAAATGGTAGGTCTCTTCTCATTTGCTCAGTTTGGAAGTACTCAAGGTACCTAAAGAAAGCCTTTAATCTGTCAGTTAAAATCTCATTGTGGTTTAATTCGTAAGGAATAATGTTATTTTCATAGTGCGCCAAGAGCACTATTGGCAGCAGTGAGGCAATTATTTATGTGGGTTATCAGTTCACAGAGCAGATTAAGTAACCTGAAATGCGATGATAATGGCTTCCAGTAATGGCTCCATATCAAAAGGATAATAAATATTATTTGCTGCTCTTTCTTATAAGAAATGGGATATATTTCAGTCCTGTTGAAATAAAAGCAAAACTCCTATTGTTCTTTGGAAAAGTCTCCCAATAGCTCTAATTTCACATCATGTCTACTTCAATATGCTCATTTTGTTGCATAAAATTACGAACAATATATTGACTATTACAGATACATCTGGATAACTGATGTTAAATCCCAACCCGCTTTCAGAGCACCAGAGTGACCTCTCCATGGTAGCGACTGTTTTTAGTCCACTGCAAGGTACAGAGAGCCAGCTGTATCCCTTTTGCTTAGCTTCATCCACACAGCATCACACCCTAACCCTTAGACATATTTTAGAAAATGTTCAAAAACTACTTCCTGCTGTATTTTACTAGGAATAGTAAACTAGATCTAGGAAAAAGGAAACGAGATCTACCTTTTCTTATGATGGGGCTTGGGAAACTGGAGTTGATTAAATGAGCTAGCCTTGCTACTAATAACATTTCTTATGATGATTTGTAGTTTTGTCCATCATGAAGTTACTCTGACCTACCTTAAACCCACAGAGTGCCCAGGTATGAAATCCCTGTTCTCAGTGAGGGACACTCATCAGAAGAGGTTTTTTCTTATTCATTTAATTACAGCATGCATAACGCAGACCCTGTTCAGAATTGCCACTGATGTGCAGATTCGGATCAGTTGCCGATGGTTCAGTTGTTTCAGTATTAGATCATGGTAAGTATTTAGAAAAGAAACACAAATCTGGATTAGTTTAGAGCTACAGGTAAAAAGAAATATATTTATTTCAGAACTTCCAAGAATGGTTTGCAAAGACACTTTGGATGTGAAACCTTTATCAAAAATATCTTATCAATGAAAAAGGAAAGTATAGTATCTTATTTCGGATAGGAAATCTGTAGAGGGAGGGCTGTTACATGCTGCAAGAGCTTTTCTGCTCTGAGGAGTACTGACCCGGTGCTAGCTGGTTTGAATGAGAGCCTGTAGGCTCTTAGGAACATTTCAGCTCATACGTATAACATACCCACGTAATAGTTACAGATCAAAACACTGTTAAATAAAAAAAGAGGCGGCTCTGCAACGCTGTCTAAGGCATTTGATTTTCAGTTATGCTGAAGAATAAGATTTGAATGAAGTCACAGTATTGCAAAGCAGGTTATTTATTTATAATAAAAATATCTTGCAGAGATAAAAGAGTAATATATTGCCAGGATCTGTAGGCTACAGTATTTTTTCTTTTAACCTAAAGATCTATTCTGTAAATTTTGATTAAAAAGAATACCGTTCCCATTATTTTTAAAGATAACACACCCTGTTAATAGTTTTCCATACATCTACCCATCAGATCAGCAGCTTGGATTCTAGTCCTTGCCTCTTAGTGCTTAACTTGAGTGAGTGTCTCCTGAATCGGGGCCCATATGTCTGATGATGTTTAAAGGAGAACATAGGGCTGGGATGTGAAACTGGTATGAAGAACACAAGACGAGATAAAGACAGTCACTTCTGAAACCACCGGACAAAATTTTAACTCCTATCAAAGAACAAAACCTTAGTAATGAAGATCTGTTTGACAAAGTTTCAGCTAAAAGGCATGCTACTTTGCAAGCCTAGTTGTAAGGGCATTAAGATTACGTCATCATTTTCTCTCAAATACTTTTCGTTTCTAACTGATACTGGAATTTCTTTTTACAGAAAGCCTGCAATTTTGTTGAGCTTTCAAGAAGCATTGAGTGCTTAATGTTAGGGTTTTTGGTGCATATTTTGGTATCTAATTCAACATTCAAATCAATGGGAAGCTGATTCAGAATTTGAGCCTAAACGCAGTGCTGAACATGGACTCAAGAGCATAAACGTTAGCCATTTAATTTTTAAAAATGTTTATCATTCATGCCTTATACGGATTTCTCATTTCAGTATGTAGGAATTGAAACTTATTCTAAGTTACGGTATCAGATACGATGGACAAATTTACAAGTGCTACCGCAAACAAAAAGCAATCATCATTTTTTCCCCCAGAAACTAGTAGGGCTTAAGTATGCAGTTCACCTCGGTAAGAAATACAGTGGGCTTAAAAAAGCACATCAGGATGTTTCTACGACAGTTTACACTTCAAAGATTGTACATCTATTCATTACAAATACTGATGGGCCAGAGCATCTCCACCTTTGATGTAACCAGATCTTACCAACCGAGCAAGGACAGGAGGGTTAGCAAAATGCCCATGTAGCTGCCGGCAGATTGTAGGGAGGAGGCAGACAGTCCAGCAGACGCTGTCCTTCTGGGTACACCAAACCCGACCGAATGCCTGGGGAAAACATTTACAGCACCAGGCTCTGGATTTGTACTCTATCAGTAGAAACACATAACAAATCACCTGCTCGTGGTGAGAAGGCACATCGGCACAGGGTTGGCCTTCTTAAGCTATTTTTCTGAGAAAATATCAGTCTAGGCAACCATCCCACATTTTATTCTTTTGCTCAGTGCTTCTATTGCCATTGGTGGCTGCATTTTAATTGAAAGCGAAACAATTCTCACACGCTTTCCCCAAACAGGGAATATAGACACTTCACTCTCTGAAGCCTTAACTAAACGAAGGTGTGTAAAGACGCACTTGGAGGCGTAACTTTAGGCATCCAATTAGAAAATTCAGGCCCATGTTCAGCTCCAGCCTCTGTCCTCCTATTTCATTGCCCGAGGCTGTATTGGTTGTTTTATCACATCAAGGATCATTGTGAAGAGTGCTAGCAGGGCCGGATTTATGAAGTGTGTCACAACCAGTCATTTGACAATGCAGTACAACTGCAAAATAGGTTTAAAATATCCCATCCCGTGAATCTTATGCTGTGAAGCTACAAACCAGGTCACATTTCACTTGAAAAGCTCTGCATGATCTGGCAGGAAAACCCAGACTATGTAAGCATGTGGAGGAAAAATACGGTGGATGTTTTCTATGTTATCTAGCTAGGCGTAAGAACAGGTTATGATAAACCTTTGTGAATACTACCAACATTTATGGTGACATTATTGAATTTTATTCAGGTGACTTAAACCATGAATATCGGGAAGCTACAGGTGACTGACATAGGAAACTCCATTTAGAGATCAGGTAACCAGGAAAGGAACAGATCTGGGGCCTCCTCGCGACCACACAAAACGTTACATCAGTGCAACTCCACTGATACCCATCCACTAAGCTACTCCCAACCGACACCTGCCCAAACAGTTTCTGACACGGGATCCTGATCTTTATCCTCCAGTTACCACTAGTTACGTTTTGCTTAAACAAAAACATCGAGACACATTCTCTGGGCTGAATGATGACTGTCCACCCCAGCTTCTCCCTTTCTTCACTAGTGTGTATCTACTCTACTTCCAATCTCATCGCCCTCCCTGTAATCCAGTGATTCATCTGTAGCCTCGGGGAAGGGCACCTGATTTCATTGCTTAACTGCTGTTACAAGTCGCTGCACAAATCACCTGGCACTGCAGGATGAGGCTGCCAAAAACTTTCTACTAGAGCTACAGAGAGCAGGTTTGCAATGCCAGCATTCTTACAAAAACCTTATTTCATTTATTATGGGGTTATTCCGAGCGTATTGCAGGGCTGTCCGCGATGCCACCTTCAGCACTGCCATACTATCGGCAACTTTCTGCTTCTGAGTTCTTCTCATGATTGAATCTGGGCAACCAGCAGAAAGTACAACTAGCACTAGGAAGTTTCTTTCCTCAATCATCTTACAGCAAAACAGCTTTCTGTCCATGTTATTTTTCAGCTCAGTTTCCAGTAATTTAAAATTATTTGGCTTACTAGGAATTCCTTCTCTTTTAATATTGAGTTATTTAATGCCAACTAAATATGCTAGTGCAGCAGGTTTTTTAGAATAAGACCTAGCATATCCAGGTATTAGGCACA
Source organism: Balaeniceps rex (assembly GCA_013401315.1). Lineage (NCBI taxonomy): Eukaryota > Metazoa > Chordata > Aves > Pelecaniformes > Balaenicipitidae > Balaeniceps > Balaeniceps rex. The sequence continues at coordinate 297,324 of VYZW01062960.1, forward strand.
AGCTAGAAGATGGCAAATCAAGCCTGCTTTATGAAGAGCATCCTCGAAAAGATGCGTTCTATTCAGTCTTTGGTTTCCTTGCTAAGTCTGTTAGCTGATGTGATTTCAACATGTATATGATCCCCCATGGCAGCTTTTACTCCCCTGCCTGTAACACTTCAGACCCCTTTCTCCCTCCCATGTCACTCCCTGCTTCACCAGCTCTCATCCCACATGTTCTCACATCACTGTAACTCCCAGAGAAGGGACAGAGAAGTCGGGTGGCCAATTCAAATGAAATACAGTGTCTGCCTTCTTCCACTCCTTGTTCAGAGTACCACAGGTCGCAGCAGTCTGCCTGTGCGGGGTGCTGCCTGTGCAGGGCACTGCCTGTGCGTGACCAGACAGGGAAAGGATGGGAAAGGGGGTCCAGCTCTCCTGTAGCCCATTCTGCCTTGCTCCCAGTAAACATGTTTGACCTTAAATTAACTTTCCAAATCCTACCTATCTCAGTTCTAGAAGATACAGAAATTGCAGAGACATAAAAGAAAGAAAAACCATCTTTGAGAAGTTAATTAGCTAAGGATGAATACCAACGTGGCACATTTGGTGCAGCACTGGAGTGAAGAATACCAAAGTTCAAACCATCCCTTCAGTTCAGACCCAAACTGGAAACGAACGGCTCTGCCAGCTTACATATAATATATTGCTAGAAAAATAAGAGACAGACTCAGCTATCCTCTTTCATGATGAACAGATCTATACTAGACTGTGGCACCCTATGTTTTATGTGAGCAAGAGACTTGTCCTGATATAAATCACAGCACACCAAAGCTAGCCGGCTGCATTTGTTCAGAAATAGCTGCACGCTGAAGGACACTTGTTTCAAAGACAGTCCTTATCAACCTGAGACTCATTTACTTCAGGATCCTGCTTTGTTTTAATCACTCTGACAGGGTTGGCTTGTAAAGTCATTCTGCTTGTTTATCTGTACGTAAGTAAAATACATGTGGACATCCACCCCCGAGGACCGAAAGCTGCAAATGCACATAAATAAATTCAGCTGCGCGACTGGTCTCATTGGGTAAACACGAGGGAGGAAGAAGAGGTACTTACAATATTGACATAAGAACAAATTGGTAGAAACCGTCCATGACTAACCTGAGGCTGAAAACAAGGGAAGAGTTTTTAACCATCAACTGAACAAGGTAATGGAGTAGCTTTCCCGCAGGAAGGATGGCAGGCGAAAACTCAGAAAGCTTTACAATAAAGCTTGGTCATTTTATGAGAAGAGTTATGAGCCTTGCCTGTCATGCCACAGGACTGGAATCGGTGACCCACGAGGTCTCTTTCGTCCCAGTGTGTGTACGTGACTGAAGTTACTCAGAAGCGTAAATGTTTATAGGATGAGCCTGGAGCTTGCGTCAGCAGAGCTGGCAAGCTTCCAGGGGTGTTTCATTCAACCCGCTGAACGCACAGAAACATTGAAGGATAACTTCCTAGTGAAAACGCACATATGCGCGCACACACACTATATATAGAAATAAATATAATATATATTTTTGCATGACTGTTAGAAAATGCAAAAAAGTTAGTAGTTACATGTATTTAATGTATATTGTAATCAATTTCTATTTCTGTGCAAATTATATATGCATTTATGCACACATGCTGATGAGCAAACCAAATAGCTTTCACTGAACACTAACATGGATTATATTAATATTCTTGTTACGAGAAACTGAAGGAATGCATTGAACAGAGATGATTTCTTTAGATGTCCATAGGGTACTTAGGAACTTTTTAAGGTATTAACCGAGCATGATTTGGGCACTGTGCCCCGCAACTTCCAACAGGGATTACGCACCAGAGCATCATGGATATGGGTTGTCACAGTTTAAGTCACCAAGAACAGCAACAGGATTTAGCCCTAAAGTGGTTTCTGGTGCAGGTTCCTACATGACTTAGGTCCCTTGATAGTGTTACCTGTAGCATATATTGAATCAACAGACAACTTCAAAAGAATACCTGAATGCACAAAAGTAAGCAACCAGAAATTGGAGTATTCCAAAATTAAGTCTGAACTGGTAATCTGAACTATAGTATTTATCACGATATGCAGAACTTCATCCTGCAGTTCTGACAATCTTCAGTACACTGGATACTTGCCTGCACTTTAGCGCCTGAGAAAAGGCTTCCTCTTTCCCTACAGAAATGTTTTCTTAATTGCATGAGAAAACATCCTTCAGTGAGATAATCATGAAAAAAATATTGTGCATCTAACAGAAGCCTTGCTGAGGACAGAGTTGGTTTCCACCAGGATATTAGAGCTTTCCTTGAAACATGTAAGATGCAATATTTAGAGATAATGCAATATATTTATAGCTATTTTTAGAATAACATAAAACCTGCACTTATACTAAAAGGAGTTGAGTACTGTAGTATTAATTATGTATGCCAACAATTAATTTTTAAGAGAACGAGATTGGCATTCCCATAGAATAGAGTAAGACACCCTGATTCTGTAGTTACTCATCATCAGTCATAACAGCCCAGAATGGATACAAAATACTCTCAACAAAACAACTTTCTATTCTCTCTGCCTTTCTGTCAAAATAACACTGACTCAGTGTCAAGGAGAATCAGCCCTCAAAATCTTTTAGGGTTGATGATTAAGAATAGAGGGGGATTTCCCCAACCATCATTATTACTAAACACAAAGATCTATTCACTTGTTTACTTTTATTTGCATTTGCATCTGATCTTTTGATCAGTGGCAATGCTAAATGATACATCTATGAGAGTCTGCAAGCGAGAAATCCATTTACCAGGTCTCTTTCTTACTTAGCTTAGAGATTCCCTTAAAAAAAAATAATGAGAAGCATCTTGCTCCAAAAGAATTAGCTTGGATAGAGGCCTCTTGGCCTGGGTGTTTCCTGCAGGAGAAGATTTCTGACTCCTGTTGTGGGAGAAACTCCTACTTGTCCTGCCCCAAGGGTGAAAGATACTGCCAGGGAATTACAGTAATAAACCTCCAGGTCCCTGTCAAGCTCCAACCATCCCAATGAGTTATTATTCCCTTAGGACTCAAGAGACCTCAGGGAGACTGAAAAGTGCTGCTCCTTCTACAGATGACCCAACCCATAACCGCAACGAACAGGCAGAGGAGCATCCTTTGCCAAAGCCGAGGTTGGAAACTCTGGGAGCCTGGTGAGGCCACAGAGTGGGTGGCTGGGAAGGCTGGAGTCAGGTGGTCCCTGCTGCAGCACTTGCAAAGCTGTGCACGATCGCAGCCCGCTTTCTCCCTGGGCTGCCAAGGCTCCTGGAGCGCTCCCAGCCATTTGGACTGCCCGCTTGCTGGCAGGCTGCAGGACGAGCTGCTGTACCAACTGCAGCTGGAGCGCGGTGGAGGTTCGCCAGGAAGCCCGGTGAAATGTTGGTCTGAGCCAGGTCGCTCCTGCACACACACGTAGGTGCTTGGAGAAGAAAAATGCAGGCTATTCCATAGCACAGGTAGGGCAGGGGCAGTGGCTGGACTCCCAACAGACAGCCGGGTTAGCATGCCGACCTGCAGCAGGTCTGGCTGACCAGGGCTGCTACGTGTCCTCGTGTTTCACAAGAGCTGCTTTGGCAGTGCAGGGGGCTGGCAGGGTGCACTGAACTCCTCTGCAAGCCCCTGGGAAGGCAGGTTGAGCAGACCTCTGCTGCGGTGGGCCTCAGCTGCTGCTGGGTGCGAGCAGAGCAGAAAGGGAACAGGTTTCATGTCCAAAACACCCATCTGAGCGGGCTTCTGCCCATCAGGGCGCAGGCTTAGCTCCCAGACCAGACGCAGGCAATTCAAACAAAGAAAGAAGGAAGGAAACATTCTCTGAGCTGTTCTCATCGATGGTGGAGTGAGTGTGCCCAAACACCGAGTCACACTCATGGCAGTATGTAGTCGGGTCTAAGAGGAAAGACACCTTTCCCATCCTCATGGGAAATGCACTGGCACCCACTGTCCTCTACTCTGTGCCTAGGCACTGATTCACCCATTGACAGTCACCTAGGGGCACCCTTTGCACCATGCTTTTCACGGTACTCTGATGACAACAATGCCTTAAATTTTCTAAAAGTCATTTTTATTTTACGTTTTTCATTTTCTCTACTCTTTCTAAAGTATTCATTCAGGTGCTTCGTACAATAACCCATTTCTGAAGACAAAAACTATGTTAATTCGAAGTTGACCCTTTACCTGACCAGATGTCTACCATGTACACATCATGGTGGCAGCAAGGTCAGGCTCACATATTTGGAAAGTCAAGGTAACATCAGACTGCGTAGTCACACAGGCAAATTAAATCTCTCTGCACGAACTTACACAGATGCACACGCATGCGTAGAAGGGAGGCTACCACTGACCTCGGGTAGATCTGCCTCCCTGTTGCCATTCAGCCTCAGTGAGAGCAGGAGTTTTTTCCACTCTCCTGAGAATTTGTAGACTCTCCCAACCTGCCTTCCAACAAATAGAAAGAAGTAGCACATGTAACCACCGAAGGAAAGTCTGAGCAAAACTATCTGTAACCACTTAAGATTCAAATACGCCAGAAGTTCCTAAGTCATCTGATACCAATTTCTGAAGAATTCAAATAGGACTTGTGCTGTGCTATATGCCAAAACCCATAAATACAATGCTTTCTCTTATCAATCTCTTCTCTCGCTTTAGGCAGCTTGATAGCATTAGCTCAATATCTGCACTATTCCTCCTTCCTTCCCCTAACAGAACGCAAGGAACCTGTGGGACTTTTCTGCTGATTTATGTTCAAAGCTAGAGGTGAAACTGCTGTATTAGAAGAGTATTCGCACTGAATGGGAACTAGAAGCCAGCCCACACAGGCTTTACAGGAAGAAATCATAGAAAAAGGCAAACACAAGAGAAAACTTAGAACAGGGATAAATTAGCAAATGGCAAAGTTCACCGGGAGGTAAGGTTTGCGTGCTAGCCTTTGTGTTTACGCGCTTGCTCCTGTGGATGCAGATCTCCACTGATGTGCTCCTGGGGAGAGGGCAGCTGGGACTCGATCAGTTCACACTGCCAGGACTAGTCTGAAGACAGGAATTTCAGATAGTGTAGCAAGGAGAGAGCATCTAGAGTTGTAAAAACAGTTAAAACAGTCTGATGGGCGAAATAGGTGAGCTATATTTGCTAGAGCTGAAGTTTTATCTTTAGAAAAAGTCACATAGTTCAATATTGTAAGCTTCTGAAATGCACTACGGATTTTCATTTAAAGCTAAAACCTATAAGTCCATGGATTTATTAAACTGCAGATCTATAATGAACAGGTATTTAAATATTTCTCTTCCTACCAGACTGGAATCCACAGAGCACTTTGCCTCCCATGAGGCTACACAGGGATGGTTGACTGATGTTAGGTGTCACACGAGTCAGTTGGGTGGGGATCCGTAGGGGAAAGACCAGCCAGTGAACCACACTTACAGGAAAGAATGAGTTGATCAGACTCTCAAGCTGCCTTAAGACATGGCACGCCCCTAAATACACATGGCTAAATACAGTTTAATGTTCACAGGATTGAAAATTAATCACTTTTGAGTCATATCAACAAACAAAACTGGGATATTTTGATTCTAAGAATCTCAGTATTTCATCCCTATCCCAAGAACAGAATTTCAGTGAAAAAAAAATACAGAATTGCAGTTCCAGTGAATGCTGAACTACTCAAATTTTATTTGTGATAGGGATGTTAAATAGAAATTCCTAATTTTTCTCTTCTCAGATAGAAAAGGTTTAATTTACAGAATCTGCAAAATTCAACATAAACAAGTGGTTGTATTATCCATCAGTTAGGTGGATAAATTAAAATAAGATACAATGAAGCATTTTATTATGAAGTTATAAAAAAACCTGAAGCAAATATTTGTAGATATAGGAAACTACAGCCATACTATCCTTGGGTTAGAACAGATTCCTGGGGTTCAACTGTTGAACCAAAACATAGTATTTTTTCCACTCAGAAAAAATGTTAAAATAAATTCCTGTTCAGAGCCTCGATTGTTTTATTTAGTTTCCTTTCAAGTTACTTAACCCTTCTGAAAATCTCTTAAAGTTAACCTCATTTTTCAGGTAAAAATAATTTCAAAACAAAAGATTACATATGATCTTTTGATAATATTGAATCAAAATATTGTGTTTTAACCTACAGGAAAGACTGACATCTGACAGAAATGAACTGTTTTGGTATTTCTAAATGTGCCCTAAATCTATTTGTGAAAAGTGACCTGAATTCAGATATAGCCCCCGTGGCCCTGAACCTCAGTTTTTTAGGAATTCTGTTATTCAGTACAAGTGTTACAACAAATACTATTAATTAATTATTGCGCTCACTCTGGCAGATGTCAGATTCATTATGTTTAAAAAAATCCAACTACTGTCACGCTGTCACAAAGATTTTGGCACTCTTTCAGGAACTGTTGTGGCAGGAGGAACACCTAACAGGAGAATCTAGTTCACAAGACTTCCAGCCCAAACCCTACAGATCGGAGATTTTTTTAATTTGTTTCAGTTAAACATCCAAACCAAATAGGTCAAGATTTACTAGATCCACTAATCTTCCTTTTTGAAATATTCCGCTCTCTTTTTTAAGACCACTAGCATACTCTCTAGACACTAGTGAACTTAAGACGCTAATATACTTGAGAACGCCTCAGTGACACTGTTTCTTTGATGAGTCTGTCTCTTAAGTTACTCTGGCACTGAAAATCCTCAGCCAATTCCTTTCTTGTTTGTTTACTTAAAAGCAAAACTTAAGAGTGAACCTTTTGGGAAAAAACCTTTCATTTTCATTTCATTTGGCATTTCTTCGTCATAAAGCACCGCTTCAGAAATCAAACCTGCCATAGCAAGTGTAATTCAGAAATGATGTGATCTGGAAAACTCAGATGAAGAAATCTAGATACATTTCACCCTGCTTGGCAAAAACTGGCAACTGGTACATAGGAATATCACTCAAACCCAGAAACGTTTGGGTCGCCATGATGCAGGAAAGCAGACAAGTTGAGCGGCAAGAAGAGCCGTGCGCTTCTGAACATGTCGCAAGAAGTCCAACATGGTAGCAAGCAGCCCTGTTGCTGTCTATTCTGCATCCCCATCTGGTGTCCTGTAACGGTTTTAATGAAAGCTCTTACACATGGTTCTTAAAACAATCCATCTGTTTACTGGGGTGAATTAAAAGATGTAAACGCAGTGTAATATGCCAAAGAATATAATAGTCTCAATATAAGATCTGACTGTGTCAACCAGCAACAGGCTCCAGCTGGGGCAGCCTCATGGAACAAAGACAGCCTTTGGCTTAATACTGAGTATATGCTTCTGAAGTCCCAAATCAGGCGAAAGAGAAATAAAGCTCAAGACCTTGACCAGATGTGCAATACCCAGCCAAGCACACAGTAAGCATGCTCCCGCAGCAACCTCGCTATCAATGTGGACAGTTCCGATAGGAGCAGACATCTGGTTTGGATGGCTAATACAGGGGATGTAGTACATAATCAGAGATAACGCTTGAGCAGGACTGATCCTTTGAACTGCCTTTTCCCTCTCTGCTGTTGCTGGCCACAACTTGAATTAGCTCATGTTCTATTTTAGGCAATCAGGGATAGAGTCGCAGTAACTCAGCTCTGAACTCTGCAGCTGAAGAAGGACTGGATTTTCAAAAGTACTCCAGTACAACGTTAATGGCCAGGGTTGCAAAGTCCACAGACACCCACCCGTGCTCCTCTTTCTAATATCTTTCCAACCTCTTCCCACTAAATTGATAAACAGATGGAAATGAATTAAATCTACAGATTAATGGTTATTGTACTAGGGTCCACAGCGAGTATTCATCACGTAACAGCGCTTAGTACACATCAGGAAAGCAGGTTAAAGACAGACATTCCTAACAACCAATCATCCTAGTCCCAGTGACCGCTCCCTTCTTAATCAAACCACCTAGATACATGCTGACATGTACATTCTCCAAGTCCTCTGTTCCACAGGAAAAGTCTGGGATTACCCCAATTTCCAGAGTTTCTAGCTCCCTGCAAAAGACGAGGTTGACCCTACACATCACACGAGCTTACCGTAATCTTGCTATGCAACAAACACATATGAGGAACAGTTTAGATAACACACCACCCTGTTGGGGTGGCTGGTTGGTTTGTTTTGGGGGAAAGAACTTTATTTTCATTTTGCTTTCTTAGAGTATTTATCACAGAAAATTCCTGATCCATGACTAGAGCTTGCAGGTGTTAACATAACACAAATGATATAACATTCTCCAAACCTGGATTAATTCATAGACTTACCAGAGGCTCTCTTGCGATGATTTTCCCTCAAAGGTTGATTGAGATGACAGCACTCTTGGAGGTGATAACTCCTATCTTTCGATTACAGCCTTGATGGTCTGATAAAGACTATAAAACTGCAACCATTAAATCTCTGGTCCCTGAATTCGCCCTGAGCATTCTCCTTTAAGATCACCTGAAAGAGATAAACAGAGATGTGAAGAGCATGTGATGGAACTGTTCCAGCATTGATACTGATAATATTACTTGGCTTTGCATTTATGCTAATATCAATTAAGCAGGTTTTATTAATACTTGCTGTCATTTCTTGAAGTTACTTTACAAAGCAATCTATAATAGAAGCTTTCACTTTGCAGTTATGAAGAAAAAAATTACTTTCCACACTCCTATGCTCTGTACAGCATGGTAGGAGAAGCAGCCTTTAGAGAGAGGGTTATCAGACAGGTTAGAGAAGAGTAGCAATGGAGGAAAATGTTGTACGTTCACTTTCACAGGAAAGACCATTTTCTGTAGACTCTAATTTATCCTCATAAACACTGATCAGAAACTTCATGGAGTCTAAGTTGTATATGTTTGACCAGCTCTCCTAAATCCGCATGGGATAGCTATAGAAGCGCTTTTCCCCTTGTTTGTAACGAAGTTGCACGCTGGCAAAGTTCAAGAGCCACTGCTAACTTTTCTCTTTCCTTTTGCTTGTCTGTAGAAAGCGTGCTGAACAGTCCCATTTTTTTATCTTTATCCCTTCAAGTGTTTCTCTGCCTGAAACTGCAGGACCAGCATCCTTACAACACTCTTCTTGGAATAAAGTGGCTTCTTTGCTGCTGCTATAATCAAACCCTGTTAGCAAATAGCTTCTGCTTCTCCCCCTGCTGCACACACACCTTTTACCTTTCTTCAGACACCCAAATTTCCCTTCCCCTAAGGTTTCCACTGAACTACTTTGATCCAATAGGATCTAGGAGCCATAATATAGTATCAGGATAGAGCAGTAGAAATAATTGGGAGCCCATCACAAGTTGGCCCTACTGGAAGTGTTGTTTTGAGGAGTGGTTATCATTTACTATATACATAAATTGAGTAGTGATATGACTGATGATTACATTCACCTTAGCAACAGAAAAATAATACAAACCAAAGTATTTAACATTTCTGTAGCTCCCATAACCTTAGTGTGAGCACCTCAGACTTTTTGGCCCACTGTGGTGCTGACGTCCTCACCCAATATGAAACACTGAGACGCAGAGAAGATGAATGACTCCCAGGAGATGCCAGAAATTCTGGAGCAGAGTAGAGATCTGAAAATGTGTATTACACCCTAACCAGCTGAACCCAAAGAAATCAAAACTCGTCAAAGATTTTAGATTCCAGCCTTGCTGGATATTCACACTCCTTTTCTTGCCCCAAAAGCACAGCAAGCACACAGTAGCCTGGTATAGTTCATGTGTAGGTACTCCAAGCTTTTATTCCTCTGACTCAGAGAGGTGTTTGCTAACATAAATTTAATCTCAACTAAAATATTTTTACGCACTATTTTTCAGGCATGGCTATAATCCATCATATGTTTTCTATCTTTTGTGCATGATACGTGCAGCAAGCACCGAGACCAGTTATACTCCCGAATGTTCTAGCTTCACCTGAAATCAGCCTCTCTGAGCTCATCTTAATTGTGTCCTCGTGACTCGGCGTTAACTTCAAAGAGCACTTCGAAGACCACACAGCTCTTACTGCAAACAAGCCAGCAGGACAAGTATAACCCCTACTAATAATGTCGTAGAGGGTAGACCACACAGAAGATTCCTGCAGTGCCCTTTGGGCTTAAAGATGTAGGGGGTCTGAACTACCTGCCGCTTAGACCGATTCACAGCAGCTCCAAGAATCCCCCGTGCAAGGCATGTGGTGAGTTTTGTGCCCATATGGATGGGTGTAGAGCTGTAGGTATTTGTCGATCAGATAGCCACATTAGTTTTGCCCCAGCTTGCAGCATACCCTCCTCAAAGCTGAGAGTAGCAGAGGAAAAGTTCACACCCAAGTACCTGACAGGTTGCCAGTTAAGGCAGTCTCTTAGCCACTGTGAAAGTCTTGGGTCCTGCACGCTGCTTCATGGTAAGCTGGGGGGGTTCAACCCTTGTCATTCCCCATGGCAAGAAACTGCATCACCCTTTAGATAACTGAATATAATAGGACACAGAAACCATCATGGCATCCATCTTTAGAAGACTCTGAAGATGCCCATAAGTGAGCAAGGAAGGGAAAAAGTCTGGTTTAAAAGCCCTAGTGTTGTCAGATCACCAAGCAGTGTAGTGGAGTCAAGATCTAGGGAGTTATAAACAGTTGAACTACGGAGCTTCACTAACAAAAACTTGTGGACTCATGGAAAAAAGCCTGATGGAAATGGAGAGCATCCCAAGAGGGGCTTTGTGACAGTGGTATATATGCGACAAATTTTTGCACATCATCCTTCGTAGGTCCTGCCTCTGAACCTTCAGGTCAACAAAGACAAGTTGCTGCTGCAGCAGAGGCTCCAGGTTTGGCGCTGGAAGGCAGCAGACTGTGACATGCCATGGAGATTGGGCTGAATAAATGAATAGGGCAATTCATCATTCTTCTCTTTACAAATTGTCAACGGGCGACTTGCAGTTGTCTTAAAATGAGCAGTCACTAATTAAATTTTTGAGATTGGTAATAGCTAAAAGTAGTTATTGTCTGGAAGTCCACCACAGCCAGTACGTCTGGGCTGTGGTCACTGACATTCAGCCATAGAGCTGGGATGGTTAGTTTTGGCTGGACGCACAAGCTATAGGTGTAGTTTTTTTCAGTATGTTCTGAATTTTTGGCACAGGAGCTTATGGTTTGAGCTAATCTTCATTTCCTCATTGCTCTGGTTTCAAACAAAACTTTGCCTTGTTTGAAACTGGAATTTTATCCAGGCTGAAAGGAGGCAGTTGAGAGGGGAAAGAGAGAGGGTTAACATTTTTCAGAGGAAAGACTGGAAGTGGTGGGACAGCTCTGCTAGGGAGGTCAGGAAGAAGTGCTGCTTGCTTCGCCTCAGGAATCAGAGGTGCATCTTCAGACACAAAGATGCTTTGTAGAAAACACAGTTCTGGAGCAGTTGTATGCTTTGTTCTCCTGTATCTCCCATGACATGACACAATCTTTTCTTGCTGCATACTTATTTCCCCTTCGCTTTTCCCAGAACACAGAAGATATCAATACTTTTACTCTTTGTCCTAATTTGGTATACGCTTGTTAAACAAAACACTGCAATTTTGTGATGTTAAAATTACCTTGTTTCCAATCATTTCCAAGGCTGTCTAGGACCTTGCATAGTCCTTGAACGAGACACAAAGGTTACTTCACCTGCTCAGATACTTACTGGTAAGGAACCCAAAATAAACCACAACTGTTGCTAAAGCAAATTTCTCTGAAAACATTTTTTGTTTGTTTGTTTGTTTTAAGTTGCAGTATTTCTGGAAAATGTTGACGTATGCACATTCACCTCTAGATTAGAGCCAGCTATCCTCAGAAGGACAAGGAGCCGTACTCCTTTATTCCTGCTACAAGGAACAAGTGTTCAGCTCTCTAAGACGGTAGTGCATTGAAACGAAAATAGAAAAACCCCTGAATCTTCTGCGGTGCACAAATGTAAGCTGCAGTTTTGCATTTGAGTCCTTTGCCACTGAATTTTCTCCTTTGCACAGAAGCCAAACAGGGCAGACTCTGAACAAGACCCCTGCCAAGACTCTGATTAAAGACCAGCTCTCTGCACCTGCCTATTATTTTACCACTACACACCTGCAGACCAGTTTCAAGAGCCTCATTATTGCTCACTTGTCTCTGGCCTCATTCTGACAAACTTCATAGACAAAATGCCACATTTCCCTTCTAATGACCATCACAACAGTTCCAACTCTGAACAGCCTCTAATAATTTCTCCATTTTTTTTCCTGCTCGCTGCTCACCAAATATGTAGTAATGAATACAGCAGGCTGAAAGTAGAGTTAATGCAGTTCCTAGAAAGGGAAATCTGCTTTAAAACGTTAAAGCAAATGAGAAAAATCCAGGACTCTAGGTAGAAGATATAAAAGGAGGAAAAAAAAAAAGAAAAAAAGGAAAAAAAAAAACCAACAGGAGTATAACTGAAGACAGTGACCTTTTCACATTCCCAGAGCTTCTATCTAGAAGTTTATGACTGTTTCTGCACCTGTTTCTGCGCTCTGCAGCTTTCAGCTTTGCACAGCCCTTATATTGCATCTCAGTCCCTAATTTCTGTCCTGTGTGAAATTTAAAGGGGACCCAGCACTGACTTTCCTCATTGCTGCTGGTGCTGCCACTGGCCAGACTGGAGCCCTTGCTCAAGCCAGTCTGGGGACAAACTGCTGAGACTCCAGGCTTTCTTTGAGCCCTGCCCGTAGGCTCTCCCCGGACTGCCTTCTCTATTTTCCCACAAGATGTACTTGGAGCTTAATGTCTTTTCGCTAACCAGAAAAAAATAAAATCCCTTTTCTACTTGGACCCAGGGTATCCTGGGCAGAGGACAGCCCACATGTGCATGCACAAGTGACCACTGCTCTCGTGAGTGGCTTTGATTCATGTTCCAGGTTGTTCTTCTCCCAAGGCAAATATACATGAATAGCTCTTGAAGGAGATGCCATGAATCTGCTGCATGGTACAATTGACAGGCAACCAGTGACTGCAGCAAAAAACCCTGCCTAGATCCAGTGTGCCTGAAGAAGTGCTTCTGCACCCAGAAATTTTATATTTTCTTTCCTAGTTTCAGCCGTGCTTGTAAAAATATGCTTCTTACAACATCACCTGTATCTATACGTGTGTTAGGAAGCTAAGTTACAACACTCCCTTTGAGATACCATCCTGCTGCTTCCCAAGGGGCCTTTTCACGATGTTGCTGAAGCATGGGTGTGCAGGGACGATGAACAAACAGGTATTTTAAAGACATATCAGTATGAAACTTTAATGGATAAATCAAATGTTGATGTCTTTGTTTTGTCCCGCTTTGTTAGAAGAGGTTGTTCTTTAATCCTCCAGCCAGAGGGCACTCAAAGAGGATATCGCACCACGTACACTTCCAAAGGCACAGCAAGGAGCAAATATGACCAAATTCTCATCGGTTACCTAGCCTAAGGGTAGCAAACCACCTCCAGAAGAGAGCCTTGTGCACATCTGTGGCATACAAAGAGAGGATTTATTTAGACCTGTTGGTCCAGACAGAAGTGAAGGGTTCTGATTCAGCTAGCAAAAGCTCTAGTCTCATTAGTGCAAGCTTCTGTGTTATAAACCAGGACCAAAATGGGAGAGGAAAAAAGCAGATCTTGGATTTGTAGCATCAAAGAGAGAACAAAGTTTACCCTGTGAGTCACAAGTCACAAACCAAAGTGTATATTAATCTTCACCCTGACACATTTCTTCCATCCATCAGATCTAGCATTGTGCTGGTCTAACAGTGAGGATACATCATGTCATTCATGACACATGATGATTCCCAGATGTTCAGACAGCTGTGCTACCCAGTGGAACAAATGGGTGTTTACAGTAAAATAAGTACCAAATTTAGCAAAATTGAAGATGAAGTTACAAGTTAATTAGCGCAAGAGGGCCTAAACCCCATAATATATGGGAGCTCATACCTCTTCAGTAAATCCAGAAGTACAAATTGAGAAAAGAGCCTAACAACTGAATAGTAAAAAATCAAAAACAAACAAAAAAACCCACGCAGAAAGTCACCGTGAGAGAAGCCAGAATAAATAACATCACTGCCGAGCTCTGATGTAGCTCTTCTGGTGGAGTTCCGGTGATGAATAAAAGGAGCTCTGAGTCAGGTGCTTGTAAATACAGTCATATGTAACACCTACCAAATCAGTGAGAAAGAAAGTTGGAAGAGGGAAAAGGATCTAAATACATCTTAGAGAGACTGTGAACCTCTCAACTGACTATAAGAGCTCCTGATTCAGGCAAGAACATCACAAGTCTCTTTGAAGGTTATTTGCTCTTAAATTTCTCAAGTGGCAAACTGAGGAGCTCTACAAGCAGCTGGAGAAGGTGTCCACCTACCTGACGGTGTGGAAGGGGATATGAACTTGGGCCTCTCTGACTTACACAAACTGAAGCAAAACACAGCCTTCCACTGGGCTGCCTTGGTGACCGTGTTTCAGAGATGCCCAGGTCAGGGCCACGGCAAGGAAAACGAAGGGCTGTTCATATCAGAAAGATACAGTCCACGCTAACGTAAAGAGTGGAGAACGGTAAACTCTAAAACTAGACACTGCTAAACCCCAAAGTAAGTAACTCCCTGTTAAAGGCTGTCCGCCTAAAAATTTTAATGTTCCCAAAAGTCATTACAACTCTCTAGATCTTATGCTAAATCATCCTTTCTCTCCCAGGCATTTAAGTCAGTACTGAATGGAGCCATGCAAACAGTAACCCACCCACCCCCCATCCTCCTGCACTTCATGTCAAAACCAGGAGGCAGGAGCAGCCTACGGAGCAGACGGTGCTACCAGCAGCGGGGATCCTGATGACCCAGAAGAGCTCGCTGGAGCCAGAGTTCACACAACTACAGAGGGCCGGTCGCCAGCACTGGCCCTGGATACTTTCATTATTCTGTGCTAGAGCAGCAAATTTGTTTTCCATAAAGCAGTAACTAGGCCAACTTTTAATCTGGCTTGCAGTGCTGAAAACAACCTGCAAAAAACAGGTGGCAGCCTCCTTTCACGCAAGCCAAAAGAGAGATAAAAATAGACTTGCCTTGCCATTGAAAATATGGTAAAATAATCCTTTTCCATCTGCTAAAGCAAACCTTGGGAGTAAGTGAATTAACAGGTCTCCACTATCAGACACCGTCAGCTAGGCATTGCTGCTCATTAATTAATATTAACATGACAGCAATCGATTGCCTATATCTCTCGCACACATTAATCAAAGCCGAAAGCTGAGCGTGCACCTTGTATATCACTCACAAACCCCGCTGGCACGCTGCCCATTCCTTCCTAAATGTTTACAGCAGCGTTCGCCTGCCGAAGATCGTCCCTGTTGCGAGCACACTGTAGCAAAGGCCTTTCCTCTTCTGCCATCTCAGTATTCCCTGTCCAGCCCGTGCCTTGCAGGTTGTATTATTAAACGCATGCACAGTGCCATCTCCTCCACTTCGAAGTCGGCCACAAACGATGAAATCAAGATGCAAAAGCCAGGTCATTTACAGAAAGGGTTTTTACAAAGAAAAGGATGTACTTCTGGAAAGATTAGGTCTGAAGGCCATAATTAACACATCGCCACTGCTGTTACAAGAGCGTAGCACTGATCGCCCACGCTGACGTTCAGCTAGCCAGAGCGATCTGAAGGAAGGATCCTCAGCGCTGTCTAATTATCCCAGACTTCAGCCTACTGCTCAAGAGGGTTGCTTCTGTGGGTAGACTGCTAAAAATACCCCAAGTACCCAGCCATGGAAACACAGACTTCCCCTCAATCCAAAGACAACCAGTTTAATCAGGCCAGAAAGCGACCTGTCCCATCCAGAAGGAAGAGAGAGTAGTTTCTGTTTAAACAAGGAAAAAAAAAATATAGGCCAAATCCTTGTCTCATTTATGGTAACGTAAATCTAGAATAACTGAATAAGTATAGCTGGAGTTACAGCTTTTATTAACAGGTATAAATTAGATTAGAATCAGCTTAAACACATGCAAGTTTTTAAGACTCTTTGGCATCTTTTAAACCTCAGTTACTGGTTAGACGCTCAGTCAGCCTGAAACCAGCCCTTCGGCTGCCTATTATTTATGTGACTATTCACAAAACCGAGTAGTCGCCCAACGGGACATGTCCAACCTGCATTTGCACAACACTAAGCAGATGCATACGCCGAAAGGCTGGCAGAAATTTGAGAGTGCATGTCTGAGGGACAGTAGTGCAATAAAGCATCAAACGGAGCTGATAAAAAAAGCAAATAAAAATCAAGATGTCCACCTCAAGAAATTACGATTTTCATTTCAAATCGAGATTAAATGCCCAGAGCTTTTTCCCCACAGAATCAAAAGTTCAGAACGTTTTTTTTAGTCTGAAATGTTGGAACATTTTGACTGAAAAATAAACATTTTGCCATTTCCAAGTCAGAATGTATACATACGGTTTGTCAACAAAATTGGGTTAGAAATCACAGCGGAAGAGGTTTTCATGTGAGGTTTATCTGGTGCTTCCTGCTTTTTGAAGAAATAGTGCAAACGTGTCCAGGTCAAAAAGTTAAGAGGTGCTCAAAAACACTAACAAGGAATTGCCCACTCTCCTTTAATCTCAGATCGGTTTTGATCTCGGTTTGGATTATCCCTGATTTTTTTCAAGCTAATTCATCTGCTTTTCCAGCTGCGTAGCAGAGATTTGGGCCACTGATGACTTCCACGCACGATCCGGGATTAGAAGTGTAGGAAAGCACAGAAATACTATACTACCTTTGTATATGTTTTCTTGGACCAGAAGTTTTCTTTTGCACCTTTTAAGGGTGAACACTGGATCCTGTTTCAGATTTCTCTTCTGTGTTTAGCCCAGCTGGACAGAGCTGAGAGATTTCAACATCAAATACCGTTAGAGCTGTGTGAATTGCTTCCAGCTATTACTTTTCTTGTATGTAAAAAGACTCAGCACTCATACAGCACCTGAGTGACAATCCTACTACCAAAGCGACTAGGATAGCAAAGGATCTGAATGAGTAAACTACTGCCAGTTCAATTCTTTTTTTTTTTTTCTTATTTATTTATTTTAAACTGCAGTACAGAGAACAGCTGCCTTCCAGGGACCGGAGCGTAAGAGTTGAGGCAATAGAATATTTTAAATGTGTGCCCTAAACTTGGAACAGAACTGCACAGTCAGAAGAATTAAATTTGTCTTGCTTTTATTTTAAATTCCTATATCTATTCACCTTCTTGATTCTGGCAAGAAGTTGAAATGCCCAGAATAATTATCTTTTCTCAATATTTCTGGCTTGCCTTCAAGGAAAGTAGCTGGAAAGACTGGAATCAGACAAATCATTTCCATCTACTCTTAACATCTTACTAGTGAAAGCCTATGGGAGTTACATAAATTGTTGATGCTTGTGCAACAGGTGTTGATCTGAAAAATATGGCATTTATTTTGTGACTTTAGAAGACTTTACTCAGAGAATATTCTTTTATATATATATGTTTGCATATATATGTGTGTGTATATATATACACACATAATCCCGGTATGCAACCAAGACTGTTTTTCTCTACCATACACCTACCACTACCTACCACGTGTTCTATGGTAATATATTAAATTTATATAATTCATTGGTCCTTTGGAAATGGTGTCTTATCTTAAAGGTACTCAAGCACCCACAAGAAAAAAAAGAAAAAAGTTGATACCATGTTATGGAAAATGGAAATCGATGCAACAAATTAATATAATGGATACAACATCTTTTAATTTGGCCAAGTGAATCCAAAAGAGTATAACTCAATAAGTTTAGGACTTCAGGGAGTACATGTGTTGCATATATCACTGAAAGGTCTTCAAGTAAAGCAGTAGATTGCACTAATCTAGATGGCCTCTGAACTTCAACTTGCTCAAACTCACTCACATTCACCTCTGAGTTTGGCCCTTGGAATGGTACCTACTACATAGCGCTTTCTTGGGGAAACAAGATGAACGAGTCCTACTAGAATTGTCTGAGAGGCTTAGCTGCAGGTCACGAACAATATTAAACATCTGGATGAGTGGAACAGCCTAACAGATTCCCAGAAAACGAGCAAGCTCTGCTATGGAAACATATGTATTGCCTTTAAATTACGGCAAGGAATACTAATCTAGATCATCCCAAAAAGCTGAAGTTCCATTGTAATCAGGGAACATCAGTGTTGTTACTAATTGTCTGTTGGCTGCAGCTCTGAGGTCCATTTTGCTAGGGAGCAGCAGCCACCGAGCAGGAGACAACCTCGTCTTCAGGAGCTTGGGGCTTGCACAGGAGCGGGACTGTTGAAGTATCTCCTGCAGCACCACACACTCCAGAGCGAGGGATACAACAAAAATCTGAACTGTGGCCCTCGTACAAGGTTCAAATTATCCTACCACGTGAGAGCTACATGTCACCACACTGTCTTCCCCACAGCTTGTCTCTGCCTCCTCACACCATCCACACGTTGGTGAGAAAAGAAAGGAAGAACCTACCTGCAAGGGGAGAGGTGGTGTAGAGCAAGAAGATCCAGGAGCTGGATCTTTTTGTTTCCAGTTGTGCAGCCTCCAGGAGATGCTCACAGTGGCAGCCAGGGTCCTCAATATGAAAACTGGATCACTGTAATCTTTCTAAGCTCAATCTACCATCCCATATCCTCATCCTAGTTGGAACTGCCCTGACTTCATTTTCCCACAGATAGGAAAAATAAAGTTTTATGTCATATAAAGCTAGGAGTCTTTCACTAAGCAGACGGACAGCCAACTTCCTGGTCTCTTAGGTAAGCAATATAGGAAATTATACTGTAATTCAGAGAAGTTTGAAATAAAATGTCTTTTGGCAATACTTAGACTTGGGCTAATATCGCAGCAGTTATTTCTGTCAACTTCAGAGTACTATGCTGTGGCCAATTAATGGAAAAAAGATGAGATTCAGCCAACTGCTCTGGGATTTTCTCTTTGAATGTTCAGGCTAGATTAAGGAAAAGACCTTGCCCTAGCCTATATAGCCTTGTAATGCTACCGCCTGTTATTTCCAATTGTTGTTACAGCAGAGCTGGCCTTGCTGTTATTGTTAAAGGTCAGTCAACGTTTCCACTATAAACCTTCTTTATTGCGGATTTCACATAAGTGTGTGATTTTAATTTACTCTGGACCGAAACACAGTTTTTCTTGACCTGGAAATAGATGTGTTTTGTTCTGTTCTTTAAATCTGTATGCTCATTTCATTACTAATCTGGGACATCTTCAAAAAAGGTGATCTCTAACCCACGTTCTTATTTAAAAGATTTCAAGGGTAGACAATCCCATTTGGATAACTGACTCCTTCATAACACCAGCCAGTGGTTTCCCGATTTAGTCCCAAAGCAATATTGGCAGCTCGTTGCATGTTATCTGAGAAACTACGGTTATCAAGCCTTATTATTCAATAGCAGGTGGGTCACCTCTGAAAAATGAAAATCTGAAGGGAAGGTATTATTACTTGGAAAAATTTCAGTTTCAAAACAAAAAGTTGTATTTCAAAACGGGCTGCGCACACAACCAGTGTATTAGACAGAGTACAATCTCCAGGGCAGATTATGAAAATGATTTTTGCCATTGGGCAGGAAACAAAAAAGCACTGGAATCAAAATCTTGTATTCTCCAAACTTCTCCAGAAATTAAGTACTCCGTGGGGTATCTCTAGGGCAACTGAACGTCCCTTTAAAATGAATAATCACCAAGGAATTATTTGTAAAGTCCCCTCATTATACACCCACACACATCTTCCCTGCTGAAGCAATAGCTCTCCGCTGTCTATCTTTTGCCTCCCTCTATTGGGAAGAGGCCTCCTCCGCAGGTAGGAGAAGCAAAATGCCACCCGGTGCCCCAGCACCGACAGCTCTGGTGGGTTATTCACTGCTCTGCCTTAGCTGGTGCAGATAGGACACGTGCAGCCCCCTCGCCCTCCCTGGGACCAAAGCCGGCCTCTTGTTCTCCCTTTCCCCTCGTGGGAAGAAGGGCCAGGGCACCCTTTTCTCCCTCTGGAAAGCAGTTGCCATCAAAAGAGGAGAAGGCCCACCAGAAAATACAGTTTTGATGTCACATACATTTCCTTGAGGTGTATAAGAAAGGACAGTGGGAATATCTAAGAATTTGAAAACAGCTTTACATTACATGTTATAATATAAAAGTCACAATTTGTAAAAGGGAAAAATCAAAATATCTCCTGACTGATCATGGTTTTATCCTCAGAGAATTATTTGGTGGAAATTAGCCAATTTGTGAGGTTTCACTCTGAACAAAGCAAAAGCAAAATTCTTCCGTTATTTGCATTCTTTGCCCATCCCTCTTTTCAACTTTAAGTCTCTACACACGCACGCACATACATTTGCTCATACGCACAACCGTACACCTGGTACTCCATTAGGATTGACTTGGCACGGCCCCAAGAACAGGGGATTTTTGAAGCCAACACCCATTTCTCATGCAGAGGACAATCCCACACCTATGGCTATACTTTCAAACTACCTAAACACACACGAGGCATCTGCAGAACTCAGTTGTATCAGAACAACTTCAGGTGTAAATTTAGACTGCTACAACTATCTCGATGGCGATCTAATGAAATTCTTACTGCATCAGAAGGATTGAGTTTTGGTTTAGCTCAGCCTGTTTGGAGGAGGTTAAGCTAAAGCAAAAGTCCCTATGTGAATTTTAGAGCCAGAATGGCCACACAGGGAGTTATGCCATTGCGACTGCGCGGTCCACAAATCAGGTGAGAATTGCCTGTGTATCCCCGTAGCAGTTACAAGTAACTTGCGTTTTCACAATCTTCTTCTCAGACCTAAGGATTAGAAACCTGATACTTCAAAACAAAGGCAAATGAGCTGATGTCTCACAGGCTTCCAAGAGCTGGCACCAGAGCCGCAGTTCAGGGGATCCTAAACCTTAACATGTCATGCACATGCACATGAGCATGCAGACCCCCATTTTGTCTATAATTACAGCTCTTCAGCTTTGCGTTCCGCATTGGCTAGATGCAAGCTAGGTCTAATCTAGGAGCTGGCAAGTCATGTCCATGCAGTGCCGTGCTTAAACTAAAATATCTTGTCTCTCAGCAGGGATTTGCTTCGATTGCAGGCAGCATTAACATGGTGATACCATGTACAAATAAGACTGGAACAAGTTCAAATAATGGGTTGAGCTCATTCACATCTGCCAGCATCAATTTATGTAGCCATACCTTCCTATCATAATTAATTAGTATTTTACAGGTCTAACACCAAAGAGATGAAGGCTTACCAGCTTTACAGTACAGCCAGCCATCGTGAAATAACCTGGGGAGGATACAACCATGCATGAAGAAATGGGACCATCAGCAGTGCAGGTTTGTGTGTCTTCACTTTCATCACTGCTCTGCTGGGACAGCGGTGATGAGGCACCTCGTGGACTGTGGGAAGGACGGGTAAAGGAAACCACGCTGCAAGAGATTCACTAGAGAAAATCCCTCAACCCAGTGGGACCAAATGTGAAAAGGCCCACACAGGGTGTCCTCATGAAGAATGAGGTCCTCAGGCTGTCACGCTACACCATGCTCCCTATTCAGAGAGAAGAATTCACATTTTTAGGGTTGTTGGTAAAGTGGGCTCAGTCCAAAACAGAGGGACAGGCTCAGTAGTAAGTTGGCTCTACAACTATTTACCTTTAAGTAAGGCTTGGCTCCCATTCCCCTGACTGAAGTCAAGACTTTCCATGCTTTCCACGTTGACTGACCCTCTTACTGTTCACCTCACCTAAAAAAGCATGACTCTTGGAGATAATTTTAAGGCGTGGGAGTATTTCATCCTCCATTTGTCAAGGCCTTCTCCAGTCTGTATTTTTGCATCTCTGTATTTATAGGATGGAAAGCCCTCTCCCTCTAAGGCTATGTTACACACATGGTGGGAAAACCTCCTAAAACATCCTAACGAAACAAGCTTAAACAGAGCCAACAAGATTTCACTATAAGCTTTATCTGTAGGTTAATTACATTGTGTAACTTAAATGATTGACAATCAGCTCTAGAAGAACAAAGGATGTGCTGAACAAAAGAGGGGAACTTTTCGAGTCGTATGACACAATTCTCCGCTGCTTCCAGCTCAAACTTTCAATGCCATACCACCACAGAAACACAGAAGACGACAGAGATGGTCCATGTGCCATAAGCTAATGTAGCATTACTGCCTCAGCCGAGCAGAAGTCTTTCTGTCCGACCGCTGAGTGACTGATGCCACTTACCCCTTTGTTTTCCTGCCCATTTGCTAAGGGCCTGACACTGTGTTAATGCCCCACTTATTTAGTAACTCTCTTCAAATTGCAAGAGGCTGCGCTTTTATTCACTCAAATTGCCTTTTTTTTCTTCTTTTTTTCCTCCCCCCCACAGATGGAAACTATCTGGAAAGAAACCCTTCAGTAAAAAGAGAAACCAGCACCTTGTGGAATGAGTTCAGGATTGCTTGGGAAGAACAGACCCAGCGAGCATACGTTATTTATCTTGCATTACTCTACTTTTTTCCAAACGTGTTTTTATATAACATGACAGGTTATCACTTCTTGCCTTTGGCTACAGATGGGTAGGACTGCAAACAATCAAATGCAAATCAAGAACAGTCTGCACCAGACGCACTATTGTATTGTCATGGCATCACTCCTACTCACTCAAATTAGTCAAAGCACTCCCTTTGGTTTGGTTATTTGGATGGAGTGGCTGGGTGGAGACGGAGCATGTGGGTGGATGGCCATTTTCCAGCAGAGCAAACGCTCTCCTCGGGGGACATCCCTTATGGCAAGGAATTCTCTGTCCCTTACGACAAGGAATTCCTCGTGACACCACGGGCTGCTTGACGCTGGAGTGATGTGCTCGAGCTGGAATTGCTCCCATTGCGTTTTATAACACAGCCAAAATAGGATGAGCAAATCCTACAAGAATAATCAATTTAGAGGTGTGGCTGCACTTATACCAGAATTTTTCCTTCCTTTCTCAATAGGAAGATGTGTTTCAGAAAGGCAGCTTCTAACCCCAAGAAAAGACAGATGTGCATATTGACTGGGATTAACAGAGCTTTTGTTTTGTTGCTCCTATGCACAAAATACCAAGTCAAAAAATGTTTTCCCTTTCAAGATCAATTAAAAGAAGTCACCTTCACACAACCTCATAAAATAACCTAATAGTCTTTAAGAAAGGATCAAGTAGTTTTAAAACTTTAAGTCAACCATGCTATAGATTTAAATCTGTCTTTGGTATCTAGAAAAGGGCTGACATTTTCTTAGTCAGTAGGGAAAAAAAAATGGCAAACTTGGCCTAGATGAATTAAGGAACTGTTTGTCCCGTCTAATTCACGAGAAACCCAAGAGACATTTACTCAACTGTTTCATCTTTGAAAAATGTTCACACAGTGTACAGATTGGGCTGGTATCAGTATCAACAGAGGACGTCTCATCAAAATGTAACATGTTCTATAAATCATGTAGTAGGCAGCACCTTTGGGATGAGCAGTATCTTCTTTCTCAGGTTTTGGTTAACTGAGCACTGCAATCCCTAGCCAAGACTACTAAACACTACAGTACATGGCAGACCAGGTTGTGGATATTTGACCTTCTCTAACTCCTGGGTAGAGGCTTAGGGCAGCAGTTTTCACTCCAATTTTCTGTGGTTTACTTGGCTTAGGACAACTGACAAGGGTGATTCTTACATACTTATGTTGTTTTAGTGAAAACATTTGTGAAAGGACACATATCCTGGGCTACAAAATCATATTCTGGCATGATATTACGAGAACAATGCAATGAGAACTGATGAGCTGCAGTACACAGGACCTGATATTAAAAAACAAACAAACAAACAACTACCTTGCCTCAAAAAGTTAAAGCTTTTGTTTTCTGGAAAGGATGCAATCAAGGAAGAGCACACGACTTCAGTGAGATGTCATAACCTGGTATTAGCAAAATACAATTCCCATATAAAACTGAGCTACTATTCCAAGCAAAATATTGTATACTAATGATAATTCTGTGAGAAACTTTCCTGTAATTGAGAGAATTATGGGAGCATGTACTTTGGCCACATCTCTGTCTAGGATCTGCTCACAAGGAGCTTTGAGATGGAAGGAAGAAAGATTTGGCTACTGGTGAAAAGAATTCCTCCTCCTGCACTACAAAACAGACTGTAATTATTATTATTGTTATTATTGACAAATAAGGGGTTTGGCTATTGTCTTTTGTCACAGAAAAGTCACAGAAAAGTCAGTTTCCAATAATAAGCAAAATGACAACACATAATCATCTATATTACTCAATAGCCAAACCCCTTATTTGTCAATAATAATAATAAACATCATCAACAGGTTCCCCAGAAGATGAATCTCTGCTGCGGTTCTCGTGATAGTTCACACTCAGGATCTCTCCCTAAGGCACCAGCGGGGCAGGTCTGACCCCCGCTGTCCTCCACATCCCAGGACACCATCCTCCCACATCCCAGGCTGTATCCTATTTCTCCTTGGCATCACACTACACAAACACATCCTCACAGGCCCCAACACACCTTTCACATTATTTTAAATGTTTTGCATTGAGGAACACGTGTGCATTCTTACAAATATTTGTAAGAGCCTACAGGGGCCCAGAGGAGATGCGGACCCTATGGCGTGCAACAGGAACAGAGCCAGCCCGCTTGAAAAGAAACTCGCCCTAAGCAATGCTTATTCTTAGATTAGCTGCAAACGAGAGGGATATCTTCATATCTGAAAAGTACGTATTTTGAGAGGTACACGTATTGCTAATGCTTTCCCAAGTGGCTCCCAGGTGTACTTAGGTTAGCAGTGGTATTAGAGAGAAGGTAAAAACAAACTCTGGCATGGGAAAGAGGTACCACCGCTTCGCTAAATTCCCCTCTTAATCCCTGATATTTAAGAGATTGCTTTAAACCCTACAGCATGAGATTTTCGATCCATGACAGCATATGTTCTTTATTTGGGTTATTCCTATTATTCCTATCAGCGTACAGGGTCGTATTCTCTCCAAAAGGAGCTAAACGGCCGATAAAGGAGCGCAGGTGATTAGCAATTTTAAGCGATCCTTTCTCCTACCAGTCCCATTTCTCACTCTTAATTTAATCAGCTTATTTCCCTACCATTTTTTCAGCCTGCTATATCACGCTCTACTCTCCAAGGCACGCTACAGCTAAGACTCACCTACACACTGTGTCGCTGGCATCTTAAATCACTGTTCTGGCTCCAGGGTAGCTATAGGAGTATCAGCATGTACCGACTACCCCTCATTAAAATTCAGCAGCGCCTGAGCAGAGGAATTGTGCAACCCCATTGTTCCTGCTGTGTGGTTGCAGGCATTCGTATAATCTTATTATGACTTTTGGGTGGTTTGCGTGCATATTTACACTTTAATTTTCTGTGCTGTAGGTTCAAAGAAGAGCATGCAAAATAATATTATATGGCTCTCGATACCAGGAAAAGATTAAAAATCTCCTAGAAAAAATACAAAGCTATCTAACAACACTAAGGTGTAGAATTAATGTTGGAGCATGCGTTGTTTAAGAAAAAAATTTGTAAACTGTTTCTGGGAAAAGAATTTGGTTTTTTGCTTTTGAAGAAAGCGTTAAGTCTGAAAAGCTTCAGGTTAAGAAAAGTTTCTTGTATTTTAAGCATGGTATATATCAAAGCGAGGCCTTGAAGCCCTTTTCACAGACCAGATACCCATTGTGTTAGCCACCAAATAAATACAAAATAAAATTGCAGTGCCTACCTTGGGGATCTTACAGTCCTGTTGTCTGTCTGCTGACATGCACCGCATTTCACCACACTAGAAGAGATGTCAGGGACCTACACTGTATACCTCAGCCCTCAAATATCAGTAATCTGGAAGAGCATATTGGCAAAACTAGATTTGAAGAAAAAACTAAAAAAAAAAAACTAAAAAAACCTAAATTTGAAGAAAATACTGAGGCCTATTTCCCCATAAGCAATTTTGCATTAAGCGACTCAGCAGAAAGAGATGGAGGGAAAACGCTTCCCTCTTGGTTGTGACAGTTTCTCCAAAAGGATTTACATCGACAACCTAGGGACAACTCAACCTATTTGAAACTTGCATAACGCCTACAAAATCATACAGATGAGCAAGCGTTGGAAGATTACACGGAAGTGCGCTCGCTAGTGATCCCCAGAAAAACGCTATCATCACACAAATATAGTTGAGGGAGAGATAAAAGGAAAAGGAAGGACTCGAAGGAATCCTTATCTGTCAGGGGAAGAGATCACGCCATACCATTTGTGCTGAGTTAAGACACTGGCAACATCACCATTAGCAACTGGCTAAGACATTAGCAACTTCAACAACGAAGAGGGCTTGGATTTGCATCCTCAGCATTACTAGTCACCTTCACACTTCAGAAAATGTGGCCATGGCATCCTCGAGGTTTCATAACATGGACTGACTGTCTTGCGCCTTCCTCCAGTTTTCCCTGATGAACCTCAAATGAAACGTGTATGCCTCAGCTTTAGCTCAGGAAGAAGAGGCCCTGAGCTCTTTCCACTCTTATTTTTATAATACACCTATACTATTTACATGTATTTTTATTTACACAAATGTATTTACATTTCTATTCACATATATTTTATGAATATAATGCAAATAAGGATTTAATGGCACAGACAGGAGAGGAGGCCACAAATGCCAAACTATTTCTCAACTACAAGACTTTATTCACCCCAGCCCTTGGCTTCTCTATGAGGACCTCCAACAGAGGCAACAGCTGAAGACAACCGCAGTGGTTTTCTTTGGACTATGAATACAAGGAATTCAGCAGACACCAGTGCTAGAGGGATTCTGGACAGTGGGTTATACACCTGCCAGGAAGAACCAGCAGTTTAGAAGGCTATCTCTTCTTTTTTTTTTTTTTTTTTTTTTTTTTTTTCTTTTTTTTCCCCCCACTTCATTCCCCCACTTCGAAAAGAAAAGCAATCCATCAGATAAGGTGACCAGAGCAGAGGAATGTTTAAGCCAGGCAAGAGGTACTGTGCGTCAACACAGTAGCGGATGGCAGTAGAGAAACATCTAGCAGGAGGCTTGGCCCCAGCTCTGGGAAGCAGGACAGCCCCACTCCATGCTGCCATCCCTCTCACATGCACGTGCACACTCCGCGTGGCTTCTTTCCTGTTCCCCCTTCCACTTTCTCCTTTTCGGTAACATGGGAGAAGTAAAGAGCAGCAGCAGCCATGAAGTTTCTCCTTTTTGTGGTTTAATGCTAAAGTGTGCGATCTCAGGCAAATTGAAAATACTTTTTTTTTTTTTTTTTTTTTTTTTTTTTTTTTCACAANTTTTTTTTAGTCACAAGTTGGCAGGTACAGCTTAAATGAGGCTGTTGCAGTGGAAGTGAAACAGACAGACTAAAAGGGGTGGCTGGCACAGATGACTTAAACAGAAAACCTTGTGTTTACTGGTCCAGGATCAAGCAAACCTTGTCGGCCTAAATGCTTTCCTATATATATTAACCTACTTCATTACACAAAGTCCTTAACCATAGTAAGTGAAACATTACCAATGGGAAATCCATAAAAGTTGGAACTCACGGAGTGGAATGTTTTGATTTATTTTTGCCTCCCCTCTCCCAGGAGTCAATCAAAGAGTAAACAATATTTTACCTTTCCTCAAATTAATTATTTGTAAGCTTTTCCCCATCAGACTTCCCACTCGGTGCAGAATAACATACCTACCCTCACGAAAAAAAGAATCTTTAAATTCCAGAGGAAACATCTTAGCACCTTTTGCCTGGCCCAAAGAAAATAGTCCATAACCCAGTAAAATCTTTATTAAGAATAATGGGCAAGGAAATGGCTAGAAAAGTAGTTTCTGAAAATCCAACAGCAGAACAAAACAGGAAAATGTCTGGGGTTTGCATCTGTATTTTACAAACACCCACTTTCTAGTCAACTGTCTGCTTTCTCACCATATGAATTTCGGGCTTTACTTCATCACGCTGATTAAACCTTTTGGGTTTCAGTGGCTGCTTTCAGGAAGAAAAATCTGGAGGTCGTTTACAGATAGAGAAGTATGACAAGGATGCTCTAAAGTTAGTACAGAAGCTCCAGATAAAATCACTATTGAGGGAAATGGCAAGTTGTTCATTAGTTCTAGCACTTTTGAAACTTTTGAAGCTTTTCTACATCATTTAAACCCATGCAAATCACCAGTATTCATAGTGCACAAAGAAATTATCTCCCAGCTTTTCTATATAGAGTAAAGTATACATATAAGCATTGACTTAATAAGGTAATCCTTTTGTACAAAGACTTTAGAATCTAAAGTTGCGACAGAAAACCAGGCAGTTTGAATGTGCTTAAAAGTGGAAGGATTTCAGGACAGCTAAAAGATATCAAAGATATTTTTTGTTTCAGAATGTTTAAAATGGACACAATTTCTCTTTTGTAATTTCTCGGTACAGCTTTCTCAAACGAAAACATTTGAGGGTATCTACCCTTTCTTTGAAATGTCAGGCATTTTTTAATCATGCTTAGTTAAAAAGAACATTTTTGAAAGACAATTTTTTTAAAAAAATCCAGTCTGAACAGTGATTTTTTTCTGAAACATTTAGAGTTCATTAAGATTTTTTCCTAAGAAAAGTGCCAATGATTTTCTTTCACATTCTATAAAACCTAAGTCAAAAAGAAGTGCTGTTAGCTGGATGTGTAATCTCGCAGACAGGACATGCAGAACTCCTGACTGGAAGCTGAAGTTCATCTTGTTCAAGTAGAAAATATTTGTTTAAAAAAAAAAAAAAAAAAAAGTGAGAGCAACTTCTCCTGGGTGTTGTAATTCTATCATCACTTGGAATCTGAAATCAAGATTGGATGCCTTTCTAAAAGATGCGCTCATGGCTCAATCACAGATTGATGTCATTGATAGTTCATGTACTTGGTAGAGAATAACAGAAAAATAGCAAGGCCAAATTCTTCGGCTTGTTTTACACCACAGGTCAAAGTGGACAATTGCATTGCTCCCTGAAGAATTTTGAATTCACTGCCATCATCAACAACAGTAATAATTAATGTGCGCCTATATTCTTTGATTTAAATCCTGTTTGCATGCAGTGAAGGAGGGCATGAATATCATCAGAGCAACGCGTTGTTTGAATCCTAAGTCACTTCACAAGCCAGATTTTAGGAATTCTCCTGGCTCTGATCCTTTACCATGGCGCAAAGCAATCAACTTCAGCGTCAGTACTGTAGGTAAGAGTTTCTCTTCAAATAGATGTCAGGGATCTACCATATATTTACACACAGCAGGGGAGACATCTTTTTTCAGCTACATCTGCCAGGTTAGGTTCAGATATTCAGAAGTCTTTGGAAGAACGAAGATGATCCATCTAACAGGTCACAAGGGTAGAGGTATCAGAAACAGGCACAAAGATGAAGCTTCCACAGGTGGATGTTTCTAACAACGGACAATTCTGGCCAGCTCTCCATTGTGAGCTAAACTACAGGGCAGAGGTCCCCAATATAAGGGGTACAAGCAGTATCAGTTCTGATACTTAAATAATACAACCGTTTCAGGGCGGTCCTGAAAGTTGGCTTGTTAACCCTGCTGGAAGACGGAGCTATAAACTTGTGCTGCACAAAACCAGCTCACAACACTGTTCCAGGTGGATGAATCACCTCAACTGACATTAGCTTTAGAAGAATACATTTACGGGTTTGCTTTAACCACTGAAGGAGCTTGTTGTTTAGTACGAGAATTAGTAAGGCGTTGGCTGTGATTTGTTGCTATCCTCCTCTAGAGAGAATGAAGATTTTTAAATAGTAGGTAGAGTAGTGGGGTGATAGGTGCTGAATCTTGTCTTTTTCCTTAGATTGATTTTTGTTTCCCACGGTTTCATGGACAAGGTGGGTCAGTCACAAGATCCTACAGAGCCAGTGTTTTAGTCCGGCAATGTGTAAGTTAGCACATTGCCCACCTCCGCCGTGGAAGGCAGTATGAATAACTGGGATCATGCTAAAACTGCATACAAAGTCATGCCTATCATCCAGATTTCTTCAAAAGCTGATTGAGAAGACAGCTGAGGGCTTTGCAGTATCATCTTCTCTCTCATGCCAACATCCCTAGCACTGGGCAGAAGGCAAGAGTGTTCCCCGTGGATATCAAAGAAGTGGCATATGTGCATCTTGCTTTGCATATTTCCTGTCTTGGATTTAAAGAAAGAATAAAAACCTAGCCAAGCCATTGCCCCATAAAATTTGTTGGCCGCAAGAGCTGCTGTACTTCGCAGGAGATACGCCGAATCAGCTGCAGGTGCAGAAAAGCCTCCCCTGCTTTCTGCTTCTGGCAGAAACAGGGATACATGGCAATGACAGTCTGTCCCTGCAGGAGGGGCTCGCAGAGCCAAGCTCCTGCCCCACGTCCCCTCCAATGCTACGTGCTACCTGCCTGCAGCCTCTGAGGAAAGTGGCTCAGAGACTCTCTATGGTCTTTTCTGAATAAAAACTTTCTAACCAAATCTCTCTCCTAAAGCAAAACATTGCTCCTGGGAAGACAAACTCTTCTGCGGCAACATAACTTTCATTAGAGAGGGGGAAAAAAAAAGAAAAATCACAACCAGCACTTCATTTTTGGCAGTCTGGTCTAGACTTTGGGGGAGTCCTTTAAAATTTGAGGAGCTTTTGTTTGGCTTTTTTTTTTTCCAATTAAAAGTCTTCCTTTTTCTGGTAAGGCCAACAAAAAGTCAGACTGGGGTTGTGAGAATCATATCTGAGATTTACAGTCCTTCTTTTCCCCAAGAGCAAATATGTAGAAACAAATGCCCTTGAAGTTTGGAATTTTGGAAGTTTTGGTTCTTTTTGGAGTTTCTGTTTTTTGAAATTGCACATAGGGCCAGAAAATAACAAATTGAGTGGCAAGGCAAAGAGGAGAGAGGAAGGGAGCAAAAAAGCCAATAAAGGCTTTCAACCTCCTCCAGCTCTCGTTGCTGGGAATTGCGGCAGACAAGGGCTTTTCAGAGCAAGTGCACATCTCCAAGGTGGTCTCCACAGCTCCACTCCACCTGCGTCCCCTCTGATCCCTGCCAGCCCTTGGCTTCCCTCCCCAACTCAAGTGGCCAGCTCTTCCCTGTCCATGTTCCTCCTTTCAGGAAAGCACTTTTTTTTTTTTTTTTCAAATGAAACTTATCCTTTAAAATCTAGTTTTGTCACATTAAAAACTGCTTGCATACACACACATGCCTTCTCACTCACATACAAACCCTAAAACCAGTGGAGTTGCCCAGAGTCCTCTGATGTTACTTTTCTAACCATATCATCTACGAGGTCTCTCCCACATTCACAACAGCTTTTGAACCTCTCAATCTCAGGACTAAATTTGCAAAGAGTTCCAGAAGGGTAAATCCTCTTGGCTCTGGAGAAACAACTAAGGGCTACACGCATTTTTGGCAATACAGAAATCACTCTAACAGCCAGCTGCAGTTCTGAATCAGCCATTTGAGGGGAAAATAAAGAATTGGGTGTTGTTTAGTCTGGAGGAGAGGAAACTGAGGAATGAATGTGACAAAGACTCTTCCAATGCGTAGGGACTTTTAAGAAGAGAGGAATGATTGATTGTTCTTCATAGTCAGTGGGAAAGGAAAGAGGAGGAATCAGCATAGTCTCTAGCAAAGACAACTTAGGTCAGATATTAGAAAAACATTTCAGCTACAGCGGTGAAATACTGGAACAGGCAACCTAGGAGTGTAGAATCTCCTTCACTGAAATTATGCAGACAAAGTTTAGATAAATACCACTTGAACAGGCAACCCAGAAATGTGGAATTTCCTTTGCCGGAGTTTTAAAGAAAATGTTAATACAAACGTCTGGTAGGTATGGCTTAGCTACACTTGATCCTGTTTCATCCAGCTCAAGGACCTCCAAGGTTCCTTCCAGCTCTCCGTTTCTGCGACTGTGATTTATAGGGCAGCGGTAAATATTAGTACGACGAGTACACCCACACTTCACTGCATGAGGCATTGCACACACACACACTCTGCAAAGGAGCCCCAAGGAGCTAAATAGATGCGGCCATTAAAAAAGCAAACAGAAAACAAAAACGAAGACGTGCTCAATTCTTTGCGCACATAACAAATTAGCAGCAGGCAGACAGGTATCATCTCCGGAATCTTATAACTCACAGTCCAGTCACCCAGCCGTTGGGTCATTTCCCATCTGCTGGCTGTAATAGACCATCCCTCATCAAAAACTATATCAGAGCCCTGTTATCTTCTTCCTCTCATTTTTCCTTTGCTTAATGAAAGGAAGAATAGCTACTTGATGGCTAGAGTGCAATCAGTTGCATCCTGCTCAGCACAGCTGAAGTTGTATATTTGCATGTTAATATTTTTTTCTATTACAGACCTCCCTGTGCTACCATAAAAAACACAGCCTCTAATCCCTTATTAACTGTATTTAGCAAACCTCAAGCGTTTCCTCCATTTGCAATCTGGCTAGGCTTCAGCCCTGAAGCAAATTTCAGGTGGCTGTGGTCTAAACATTAACTCTGGTCTGCAGCGATTTGAATTACAAACCAAACAGACTGTAAATGGAATCCTAAAGTGCAGTCAGAGCTCAGTCTGGGAACCTGGCTTTGTTCTCCTGAGCCTGCAAACCTACTCTTGCACTGCTCCTCAGGCAGTCAAAAAATGGGTCGTTACTCACCGAGAGGAAGCGCAGGTGTTACATTAAAGGACTGCAAAGGGAGCCATTTGGTACCAACAATATAGATTTATTACTCATAAATTTTTAAAATTTCCTTGTGTTTTGTGATTAAAAACACATCGTACTTTGATTTCCTAACCACCTCCTGTGTTTTGCTTCCAAATTTTTGACAGCCAGTTAATTATGAAGTTTCGAACTTATTTGCCAAGTCGACTGCACATGCATTTTCGGTGTTGCAGCTAAGAAAAGTATTCAGCCACAAATATACCCCTTTTCTACAACTGCAACAGCTAAGGCACGATGCAGGCTTTAATTATTCACGTCCTCCAACGATACAGAAGCATCATCTGTTATGCAGGAGGCATCAGAGTGCTTCTATCCTCGTAAGAAAACAAAGCCCAAATTTAAGGCCACGTTAGTACTTCACTCGCACTGAAGGCTTAGAGGAAACCTGCGGGAAGTGGAAAAGGCATGTGATTCTATCCACACAGCTGGCATTTGGTAGACTGCTTTTAATAGGATGCAAGAGGTGATCAGCTAGACCTTTAAATAACTAGACCTAAGAAGAGTTTTGAATAACAAACTAGAGTTATAATTATAGGCAACAAATCAGCTATTGTGCTTTCTTTGCAAGAAGGAAGCTGCTGATGTGATAAAATACAGTCGGGCACATTAGATGATCAATCACTGAACGTCTAGGACTCAGGAATGTATCCTACTCATTAGGATAGTTACTAGTTTTATATTGCAGCCTGAAATCAATGGGACTTTTCACGTACTGGAAATCAGGCATGTGCTTCAATAGCTTCCTGAACCAGAGACTGATGTCAAAAAAGGATAAGCATGTGCTGATGTAAACTGCTGAACAACATTCTCAACTACTGTCGTGGACAGGGGGTAGCATGAATTTACTAGCAGGCCCAAGGTGTCTTTGAAGTATTTGTTCTATTACAGGTTTATGTTACAGACTAGTCATTCTGTCTTTTTATAGCACAGGAAATACTTTCTGCAGAAAATAGGGAAGAATATAATGGTCCTCTTTGAAGGATCCTCCTCTCTTCCCATCCCTGCTCTAATATTATACCCATATGCTGACTGCTTTTGGACAACCATTTGTTTTTTCAAAGGCATCCTACAGCATTTAAGTAACTCTGCATCTGAAAGCTGCTAACCTTGAGGGATTTTCCACAGCTGCAGAAGGCATGACTTAGAGAGATTGCTCCACAGATACTGCTTGTGGCCAAAGTCAACAGAAAGTAGTTTGATTTCTTTCAAGATACACATAGGTAAAATGAAGCCTGTGTTCTCAAGCAATCCACACTGTAAGCACATCTAATAAATAAATAAACCCTGTTTGAACTACGTTGTTTGATTAGCTTCCTCATACAAAGCACAGATAGTGACTGACTTGCTCTTGTGGGCTTGGGACCAGAGCTTTCATCCCAAGCTTTTCTCCTTTGTGCCCTCAAAACAATTACACTAGTCTGCCACGATGGATGAAGACTTCTCCAAATTTTTGTTTTGTTAAATTTGACTAAAAGATAGGTTTTATTCCACTATTTGAGGTAAGACTTGTGTAAGCTAAATATTTAAGTTCTTACTCAAGCTAACTTCCCACCGTGGGGGAAGGACAACATATGAGAGTGTGGCCAGACATCACACAGAAGGGATGCAAATATTTATGAATATTTATTTGTGTTCCAAGCATTTTTTTCCCTCGATAGTCTTAATACCCTTTTTTGTTTGCTGTGAGCTGGCATTACTCCTTAGGATGTTTTATTTGTGGGAATACACGTGAAACACCTGTTTCCATGCCATATGTGACTACAGATAAGGTATGTGTGTATAAAAGAATTACTGGTTATTTGCCATTTATTGCTCACTGCTCCTTCTATGTCAGCTGCTTAAATTTGATGTTGCATGGGTGGAAATACCGCCATGCTATAAAATCAGACAACATGTCATGTGCTATGCAATTACGCTTTCCATCTGCAGGTCTCAAAACATTACCCAACAGGAAAGTAAGTCTTTGCAACATTTCAGGGTCAGCAAACCAAGTCACAGGGGCTGCCCTGTGTCTTCAAGACTTGCTTGTGTCTTCAGGCAGGTGAATGACAGGGTGGAGAACAGCCTCCTGCCTCCCAGCTCAGCACGCTTGGTAAGGTACATACCTGTCACCTCTTCAGACTGTCTTGGTGAAGAGCCCGCAGGGCAGCCCTCGGACTTAACCTAACTTACTCCTGGTACAATCAATGGGAAAGCTCAGGGCAGTGAAGCTGAACACACCTGAAAACCCTCACTCTTAGCACGCAAGAAATGGTCAATGTTGGTGAAAAATCCACATGTGGCTTCTCCTCCACTTGAGAAAATACTCTGCAACAGAGAACTTCGTCTGTTCAACTGCATTAACCACCTCTGGTAAGAATTGCCTAGAGGCTATAGCCCAAAAGGAAATTTTACATTTTCACATATGAAAGCAGAGAGGGTAAAAATACGACTATTCTATACCCTGTTTTCTGTACCTCGGTGATGAAGGTTTGCTTAGGCAGCCAAGCTGAACGCCCTTGCACTCTACCCTGCGTAGGGCAGCTGAGACTCGGGGTGTTTGGACAGGCCACATGGAGAAAGTCAGACCTGCTGGCAAATGATGTCTGTCTCCTGCAGAGCTGCGCAACGTGGCACCGTGGAAAACACGAGGTGCGAGGACGTGTCCACAGCTGTGCCCCCCAACAAGGGTTAGGCACAACACAGCTCTGTACTTTCCCAAAGACCTTGGCCTGGCTATGTCTTTGACCTCCTCTAAGAGGCCTCAGATGGAGCATTTAAGGCGTGTGGTCTTTGAGCAAAAATTATTTCAGAAAAAGAAAACATAATTCGAAGTGGTGCTGTCAGACACAGCAATGCTCATTTTTGCGTGTTTAGTCCCGGTGAGTACAGCTCAGATGCAATCTACATTGTGAGTGAACAATAAACTAATAGTGGGAAACTTGATTAATATCTACTTATGTCAATCATACCCCTTTTTGCCATCCTGCTCAACGGCCCCTGCGGTTACTGGTACCAGCACATCCACCAGTTCCATACTGAATCCCACCACCGAGGAGCCGTGAACACAGTGGAAATACCTCTGTGCGTGCTGCCCAGTGTTTCTGTTTCAGGCTAACTTTCCTGTTGTACAATCAAGGTGTACAGTGATATTCAGAGGCATAACACTGCTTTTTTTCTCCCTCCCTGTGGTTTTTGTGTTACAATTAATCTAATTTCTAGTGAGCTGGCAAGAGAAGGCTTTCCATGTAATTTGGCAACGACACGTCGATGCGAAGCGTTAGCTTCTACATGCCAAGAACTGGATTTTCTCAGCTTGGCTCCAGGTGCTAACAACAGGATGCAATGCGACCACCAACGCCAAAGACTCAACAGTATTTTTAAATACAGGTGTATTTTTAAACCATAGAAATAACAAATCAAAGTAGGATTTTTCGGTCTAGATTATTCCAGTTGTTTTAGGTCTTGGCATTGCAGCTAATCTCTAGGCCCATGCTGATTTTGCTACAATTCATAATGTTTTATAATGATTTCATAATCCGATATCCAGGTACAATTATTTTTAGCTTTGTCCTGGGTGTGGATGAGGACAACTTTCAGTGAGAGGCCCCAGCTGCAACCACAGACTCGGGATACCAGGCACAGGACAAGACACAGCCCTTCCTCCGGCTCCAGCGCAGGGACTTGGGGAAATTGCCTCTCTGCCCTCCACACTGTGTTTCTAAAACATCATAAACTTATTACCTGAGTACAAACTGACAAAAAAAAAAAAATCTCAGCTCAGACTTTTAATTTAGTTTCCCTTGCCTGATGAATTAAGGTATAAACAATATCTGCTGGGAACGCACTCCCTCAATGCCTAATTCTTTATTCCTGGGACATGCACTTGAGAGGTTGTGTTTTATATTCATGTCCGAACATAACAGACTCCAAAATGGATTTCTTTCTACAGCTGTGCAAAGCTTAGGGATTTCAGGTCACAGCAGGCTGTACAAATATTTCCTTCAGTTTCAGTCCACAATGCTTTTGAATCCCCAAATTCTCTTCCCATTTCAGATTCAAACAAATACTGAAACTAATAAAAAGCCTTCAATCATACAGAAGGAAAACTAGCAAAGCTGAATTTTGCACCATTTACCTGCATCACCACTAAAGGAAAGCCCCAGGTTCACCTAAACATCTCTGGGAACCTTAACAAAGCAGGCAACACATTTAGTCAGTTTAATGTTCAGGACCAACATGAATATTTGGGCAGGTAAAACATAGCTTGGATTCCACTATGATCATTTTTACAAAATTCTTGTGTTATTTTGTCATCAAACTTGAAGGGAAGAACTCAAATAGATCTGAAGTACTTTTAGTGAAATACCAACAGACTTTTAAAGTACAGTTTTATTTCATACTCAATTAACACAAAAAAAGTCTATCATAACTATGGGCTACCTGCATTCAAAAAAAATGTTATCATGGAGAAAAAACCCACACATTTTCATATCTGTGTTTTCCTTCTATAGAAACATCGGCCTCCACACACAGTGACTGTGAACCAGGAGTTCACAAGACCCACTGGATTAAAGTGAGAAAAGCGGAGGGAGATGAAGAGGCAAATTAACGGCAGTTTTCCTCCATACGCACTTTTCCACCCCACAACTAGCCAAAATAGCTGAGCTGATGCAGGCTGTCAGTTAACGGCAATGCCCTATAACATGGAAGTCCACTGACGTAAAGAAATGACTGCGTCCCGGAGGCTTTTCCCGAAATCTCCCTCTGCCGTAGTGACAGCATCACATGGATGCCACTGGTTTTGGCACAGCATCAACACATACTATGGTCCAGCATGAATTCCATTGTCACTCAACATTCCAATTTATTGTGGTCAATACTACTTTCCCTTGACCTTTTTTTTCCTCCCTAAAGGTCTTAGTTTGAAAGGGGAAAATGCAAAACAGCTATGAACATAATAGTTCTTCCCCTGCCCCCTCCGTTTTCCTTGCACCCTCACACTCCTTTCCAGCCACATAACACATCCAAAGTACTATACAGGTGTCTACTTAGATCTCGTCAGAATTTCCAACTGACAGGTCTTATTTTCCAGCTGGAAAATCCTTCTGGTCTCAGTTATTTTTTCAAGAAAAACAAAAACTCTATTGGGAAATTAAAATAAAATCCTGTTGGTTATGATCAGCTGGCTGTTCAGTGGAAAGACATAAAAGTCTTAATGGAGCAGGCATGGAGCAAGAGATAACACTGGAGCCATTCAGATACTCACAGCCTTAAGGGGAGCTCTGCAGACTGCCCCAGTCCCCCCGTAGCTACAGTTCAAGTTGCCTCCTAATAACAGCTTTGACTGTCTGCACCTGAGATTTTGTCACAGACTTTATTGGCCTGCTTCTGCCATCCGTGAACGCAGTACAGTTCCCACCAAAACTGGTGGAAAGACGCTCTGCAACAGCACACAAAGCTCTGCAAAGGTATGCGTGGAAGCACTTCCAAAATGGGCACCAAGACCGGAGGAGGAATGTACAGCTTCAGCCTTCTCATCGCACCCGGGGCTTTGCAAAGGGACCTGCCAGCTACAGAATAGCCTTGATCATTGACTGGAGCAGCTGAAAATGAGCCACAGAGAGAGTTTGGCCTGGCAAAGGACAACACTTCGGCATGGCAAGGAAGAGCAGCCACACAGAGGCTGAGCCCCGATTTTCGGTCTTAATTTTGATTGCAAAGGTATTTCCTGACCAATTCTTTTCTACAAGGGCCCTCCACAGCGCATACACTTTCCACAATGCTACAACTGGTTTATTTAGGGTTGTGGCATCGTATTTTTAATCAGCATCCCTATACTAGTATAGTCTGCAGCGTGGGCACAACTCTCTTGGCAAAGGGGTCTCCCCTCACTCACAGGAGACAGCTATTTCTGCAAAAATACTTTCAGGTGGAATAACTGAGCCTGGACCGAGGCGGGTGTCTGTTGTTATCTGTAGCATAAAAAGAGTACAATATTTATGTATGAATGAGACCTACAATTCTACTTTCTTTTTTGTTAAAAACAAGAATAGGTCTTTTTTTTTTTTTTTTTTAATTATTACTTAGTTCATTTCAGTCCTTCAGTTAAAGACTAGAAATTGTTTTAAAGAAGTGAACTGCACAGGTTTTACAGGATGTTGCCATCTGGGCAACAGACTTAGGGCTTTGTATATTTACCATATTATGAAGAACTAAAATCTGCCTCGGTGTTGTAGCCACCCTACTGCAGAAACAGAAAACGTGACCGGCATGGCAGGAGGGGTGTGTGGAAGAAAAGTAGTGCTTTGGATTTAAAAGGTTTTGGCACCACTCTCAAGGTCTGTGACAAATTTATAAAATTTGTTTTATTAACCACATTAATGGTGTTGCTAAGTGAACTATTGATTTATTTAGGTCCTCTCCAACAAATTTTCAAAGGTAAGTTCAGCTATGAATACAGTAAAACCTCAATAAATAAATTACTTGTGTCAGAAATGGGGGAGGGAGCAAGGAAGCTGTCATGGAACAGGTGCCGATGTTTAAAAAAATAAGATTAATTGCTACAAAACATTACCAAATAGAAAAGGAACCTTTACTTCATCCGGAAACTGGGCACACAAAACCTTGTGGAATGAGCACTGTAACCTAACAATTAATAAAAATAATAATAATAATAATTCTATTATTCCAGGTGAATATTTATAGAATAGGATGCAATAACTGCAGCACAGGGACTTGAAGAGACACTTTAAGAGACCACCCTGATGCCCAGCCAGAAATACCAAAAGGCCGATAAATGGATTGCATATTCAGGTCAGGAAAAGGACTTTACAATTAAACCACACCCATAAAAAAAAAAAAAAATCAGTATTCCTACCATCACTTTTTCTACAGTACATATATTCTGGGAAATTTTAGGAACAATAAGACTTGTGCTCCAGAAAAAACAGAAGTATTCTGGGAAACCCTCACTTCCAAATATTTCCATATCACACCCACATTCTCTTATGCTAAGAATATCAGTAAAACTCTACTATGGAAGCTGATGGCCCTTTTCCTGCCGAGACAGTGGCTCTCCCTACCCCCCTGCACGTACGCACAGCCCTTCCCCAGAGGGTTTACAAAGACTACACCACTGCTAGGAAGCCAAGAGGGCCAAAAGTCCTGGCACCACAGTTGGCTGCCTACACAGCTGCATGCTGGTCTGCTTGGGGGCAGGTCCCGGCTCATGACACTTTGCGGTCTTCTGGAAAACACCAACAGCATGGGCCATTGACCACATTCAATAAGCATTATGGGCCAGAGCTGGTTTGGGTTTTTCGATAGGGAAGAGAGTTAGTTACGCGGACATGAGCTACTGATGGACCACTTGCCTTCAAAGCCAGATGAGAGTCCTTGGACCATTTTATTTTCTAGCATGGACGTGGCAAGTGTGGGATGAGAGAAGCAAAAGATTATCTCCCATTCAGAGGTGTGGAATGAAGGGGTAAGAAGGCAGGTCTGTATTAAGCATGTAAAGGTATTTAAATGCTGCAAGAAGGAGATAAGACTTCTTCAAGGGTTTTCAGGAGTGTTTAGGTTTCTAAATCCTTCAGATCTGCATGAGAGCTGGGACTCTAAATCACCTCTGAGGTGTCCAGTGTCACATATGCTTTACAAAAACTCTGGTCTGCACCGACTGCCCTAAGTCATACCAGAAGTCCAGGTGAGACCCAGGAATTAATCCAGCTCTCCCAAAGCCCAGTGTAACACCTAAAACTAGTTCACCTACTCCTGAAGACTACGTCCTCCTTCCTACCCCAACTTCAGCATGGAAACACTTCAAAGCTCTGGAGCTCTTCGCAGCTCCCTGCTGGAAACCCCCCCACACCTGATGCTTCCTGGTTCGACACCAGCAGAGGCAACGTCAAATGTTAGCACAGATCAGGACTGTAATATGGTCTGTTTGCTCCCTTCAGACTTGTCAGATAAAATTCTTATTATCCTGCCTCAACCTATGGAAGGTTTGCCTTCACCTGTGCTGGCACCAGGATTTCACTGTTCCTGTTTTACCCCCAAAACAAGGGCTGTACCTCCAGGAATTAAAAAAAAAAAAAAAAAAAAAAGAAAAAAAAAAAAAAAAAAAAAAAAAACAAAAAAAACAAACCAACAGTAGAACAGCAGCAGCCACCAAAAACTTGGACATTACACAACCCACGGAGAGGGGTCTGGCAGTAACAACTGGTGTTAACTGCAGCATTGCAGAGGGGCTACTTAACAGGAGCTACTTAGCCTGGCACTTAGAAATAGCACAGAGCTATTTCTGCCACAGATGCTGGAAAAATGTATTTGCCAATTAAAATAATCTAAACAGGTCCCTTATGCCCGAGCAGAGAAGCAGAGCTAAGGAAAACAGCATATAACATCTTCCACCCAAGAATCACAAAAACAGAAAGTATTCCTGACATCTGGGATACTCAGGGTGAAATTCACGCCTTGCTGAAGTCAACACCAAAATGCCCATTGAGTCAAAAAGGGCCAGGATTTCACTTTCAGATTCCACAAATAGTCTTAGTCTCCTTTGGCTCAGGTTGAAGGACTAGGACAGCCAAGTAGGCAGCACAGTCCATTC
This sequence comes from Balaeniceps rex, assembly GCA_013401315.1. NCBI lineage: Eukaryota > Metazoa > Chordata > Aves > Pelecaniformes > Balaenicipitidae > Balaeniceps > Balaeniceps rex. The sequence continues at coordinate 338,694 of VYZW01062960.1, forward strand.
CTGAATAAGAAGAATAGGCCAAATCCAACAATACTGCAAGCCCTGCAAGGCTTGCTTACATCAGGCCTGGACCAAACCCAACACCTTGTCTTGCTCTGCACTGTTGAGCAACAGCTGCTCTTGGATTTGTGATCCTCATTCACAGCGGTGCTGCCGCAAATCCAGAGCGGGAAGCACAATCTTCCTAGATGGCATTTATTCTAGGGGCACAGAGTCGCTGGGATGCCAGATCAAGAGGGCATTTTAGGCTTGGAAGACAAGAGAACTGATCAGAAACCCTGCGCTAAAGCAAAATCTTGATCAAGATATTATTTTTCCATAAACAAGTGCTAGGAGGTTTTCTGTGGGAGCTGTGTTTCCCCTGGGGAATTGAAAATATTGCCTCTGCTGTCATCATTCTCTGGTGGTCTACTTAATGAGGTGCTTTTGCAGATGACATCCTAAAGTGCGCTGTTCCCATGGTGCCGAATCACCGTCTTGGGTCATCACTCCCCAGGATGCTGACTCACTTCCTCTGCCACTGTCATCTTGCATGCTATCGCACTGGGTCATGCAAATGCCAAAACGTCTTACTTAAAGAGCAGCCTCCGCTGGTACGTGTCCGATATCACTCAATACACCAAGCCACCAAGAATGTGCAACACAGTCCCCAGTTCTGTTATCTTCCCAGCATACTAAAGCATAGGAAAACATGCTCCATACAAACCCTGCTGCAAGAAACGAACATCTGTTGTGGAGGGGGGGGGGGGGAACCACAAACCCAAAAACCCCCACTTGAGATAAATTTCATACAATTCTGCCAACAGACCCACAGACGTTACAGAGGACTCTCCAGGAACTCCACAACAAAAATTCATCTGCAGTCAGAGACGGTCAGGATCTGCTCAGCTCAATACACAGCTGGCCCAAAACAACCGAGTCTATGGGGTTACTCCAGATTTTGTGGCTATGGTTGGGATTAGACTCTGACTTGACCTCCCTAACAACTAGAAGCGAAGCAGAAGTGGCCTTGGCCATAACAAAGATCAAATGTTAGCTGGCTGCCATATAACTACATCAGAAGGTTAGATACAGCTAAAATTACTGCAGATTTAGAAAAGGTTGGTGGGAAAAGAATTAGATGAAAAAGTGAATTAAACGACCAGGAAAGTTTTCTAAATTCTCTCTTGGAAAAGATCTAATATTCAAATTCTTGGATAGTGTTTACTCTGCAGAACAATGCACAGAAAAAATGGGCTCAGATAAAAATAAGCAGGCACGTTTTGGTTATGTTTAAATAACATAATACTCCTGAAATGACTCTCACATGTTAACAGAAAACTTCCTGGCTATGGTGGTGTTATTTTAACCTACATCATACAAACAAAAGATGCTGAAGATTTTTCTTCTGCTATGAGATAAAAGCAAATGAGAGAAAAATACTCAACTCTGGCTTTTTCTGCCTTGTCTTTAGGGATCAGCCAAGATTATTTGTGTGTTGGACAAAGGGATGCCAGCACCATCACTTACTACATTGTTATTTTTCTATAATACTTGGAATGTCAACAAGATGACAGTCTTGTGAAATGTGACTATTTCCCAGCTCGGCAGCAGCATCCCTGTGCCAGACATGGACTGTACTCCCAGATCCGCTCCCATCCCAAGGCTCTGACTAACGCTCCTGTTTTGTCTATATGATCTATTTTGACTGCATGTTTGTGAAGTGGGTCTGGTTATCACTGAGAGTACGTTATGGGATCCTCATTTTCACACAAAACCTCTGACTCCTGCTGGAAAATGAGTCATAATGATCACAAACAGCAAGCATCAAACATTAGGGACATCCCAAATTCCCAAGCATTTGGCAACGTAAGTCCAGCTTCCTTTTGAAAAACTAGGACAGCAATATTTGTTCTCTGTTTGAAAGCAGCAACAAGGGTGGTGTAGTCAAGTTTGTGTCATGAAAAGAGCTCACAGAATTAAGTATCTTTCCAAAATGATCTGCTAATGCTAAGGAAGAGAAACACAACCAATTATTCACCAAAGACACCTTTGTAAAGATCAGCCATGCTTGCTTGCTTAAGACCTTCATTTCATACACTGGCTACAACTCCGTCTTGTGCTGTTTCTCAGCCTGGCCGAAACCGGAGGTACAGGCAGACTGAAACGAGCCATCGGTGTTACGGCAGCGTAACAATATGACGTCTTAGCCCAGCATAATCCAAATTCAGGCCATCGGTAGGGATGGAGGGGAAGGGCCAGGAAACCCTTTCCTTTCCCTAATAGCTACCCTTAGCTGCAACCCTTCCTGTAACAAATAGTCAAGGAGATCCATTTCTGTCCCTTCAGACAGACCTGTCACCTGCTCTAGCTCAGCAACACAGCTGTGAGACCTCATTTAGCGGTCTCCATCAACAAGCCACACCACGAAGACCCACATCAAAGACATCCTGCTCCTGCCATGCTCCACAGAGCCTTCCCGAAAGACATTCTGCCGCTCCCGGGAGGTCTGGAGAGCACTGTGCATCGGTAGGAGCCGGAGGGCAAGCAGGAGGCTCTGCCCAGAAGCCTCCCAGCTGGCTTTGAGGTTTTGCTGTGCTTCAGATAAGCATTCAGCCTTTCAGGTGCTTATAATAATTAGAATTGAACCTCCAAAACCTTTTGAGGTTCACCCATCTCTACACATAACCATATATAAACAGTGCGTAGAAACCTGCCAATGTTAGCAGCGAGCACACAGGACCTGACTTGCTGCAAACATTGGTTTACGCTTCCTTTCTTAGCCACCAAGGAAACCCACAGTGACTGGTATTCAGGAAAAGGTCTCCTCTTTGGAATAATTAATTCATGCAGTTCCATAATATTGTTGTTCAGGTTCCAATCACACCCTTTATTTTATCTTAACTAACAGAGCTAAAATACAAATACCAGCTAGCTGTACCTCCAGAAAATCAGTAGTTTAAACTTCTTTTCTGACCATGAAAATTAGTGTGTGCTCTTATTGCTGATTTTAGCAAAAAATCCAAGCGGGAGTTTTAAAAATACATTATGTTTAATTTCAAAATTCATTGTTTGCTAAACACATGTAATGCTGTTTCTGCCAACTGGTCTATTATAAGCATAATCCACACTTACCTTTCTGGTTACCCTGAAAAAAAAAAAAACCACCACGAAACACTTCTGAGTCTGTGGGTGGTTTTTCACCAGTGATGGAGAGACGTCAGTGCTCATGGGCACAGGAATAGTTGCCCTCTTGCAAGTGTGGTGGGTTCTGTTTTTCCAGCCTCGGCCTTTGGGTCCGAGAGTTACCGAGGACTTTCCATCCTGACTTTTGATTCAAATGAAGTCCGGATGGTACCGCTTGGAGTCAGCAATATCTGGAGACTTTTCAGTGGCTGGTAGAGCTAAAAAGGTTTTGAGGTTAGGAGGGGTCAATCTGATATCCTGCAAAACAGAGGAGCTCGCCCCACCATTCCTGCATCAAACCCATGCCAGGCAGCTGAGCCACAGAAGACCTTTAAAAATACATCCTATCTTGTTTTAAAGACCATCAGTGCACCTGAAATAAATAGACACAGACTAAAAGATTCAGTAAACTAGTTTGCACTGTCTGGTATCAATATTACAAGACTGGCTCTACTGTTCAGCCCTGTTGGGCAGGTCAGGGTCGGTCCCTCTCTTCTTGCCTCCGTAAGATTCAAGTGCACATGAGGAAGGGACAAAAAAAAAATTATGGGAAGAAAATGTTGAAGCTGTTTGTACTCCTTAAAGATTGAAACCAGAAATAAATCACAGTTTCTGAAAGTATGTATGTTTCATTTTTATTTTCCCCACTTTTTTTCCCCTTTCTCAGCTAAAGCAAACACTGTTCTTGTCCTTCCCCACTTTTTCAGCTCTATTCTTCAGGGATTTTTCCTTTAACTACTTCAAAGAGCTCTGGGGTTTTTGAAAGTCTGACAGTACTTAAACCATCAAAATTTCTTTTGTGTTTTGTACTTGCCTCTTTCGCTTTTGCAAATCTTGGTAAATTTTGAAGTTACAGAATGACAAAACAAAAAACGGCATGTGATACCACCTTCCATATGGAAATGGGAATATCAGAATCACCTAAGCAGATACAGTGCGTTTGCAACACCGAGATCTCTTCCCTTCAACATAAGCAAATCAGCAAAGGGGAAATACGTATTCTTTCCTTTTCCTTTGGTAAGCACCCTACTCAGCTTAAGCTATTGCAAACCATGGAATATTGTACTGCTTTATTCATGAATGGTTTCAGAAAATTCAACTCAGAAGTCACAGAGATGACCAGGAAAACCAGACAGATTGCTCACTAGCGTTCCACCAGCCTGGGTAAATAAATGAAGTCTGATCCAGTTATTATAGTAATATAATAGTATTCTCTAGGCAAGGTACCAGAAAACTCTGGTACCCCAGTGGTTGACCCAAGGCGTTCCCAGAAGCATCGGCTCTGTGTCTGGAGCGTGGGACCACATTTTCTCAGATGAGAAGTTGCAGATTCTGCACTACAAGCACCCAAGCTCCATAGCTCAGATGTGTGCTCACTACGGGCTCCATCAAAAGCTTTTTAAAGTCAAAGAGACTTCGGTGGGCTTTGAATTAGACTGATTTCAAACATCTAGCTTTAAAATCTGCCCTGATTAGCCACATGCTACTGAACACTCACTCTTCCAAGACTTTATTCTTCCCATTTATATGGGCCCCTATTTTCCATGAAATGGCCACCTCTAACCTTTTTGCTGATCTGATTTGGCTGTAGTGAGTTCATGTGAAAAACTGGGCTCTCTCCTGTCTCCAGAGACTATGGCTTCAAATCAGCCTGGTACTCAAGTAGGTGCTAAACTTTCAAAGCAAGGATAATCTTTCCGAAGTCATCCATTCAATTAAACTATTTACACAAAGAAATTTAAGCACATTCTAAGTACCGTGTGAAATCATAGCCTGAGAGGTATACCTCCAGGCACAGTTCGCTTTAGCTATATTCATTTGGCTATAAATCAGAGAGCACAAGATCCTGACCAGTTATTTCTCTAACTATTATAGTAGTACTATTCCACTGTGCAAAAAGCTTTAATTCCATCATATTTTATTTTCTCAGAGAAACAGACCCCTCCAACACGAAAGTATGGAAATTCAGGATATTTAGTTCTCAAAAAAAAAAAAAAAAAAAAAAATCTTTTCAGCATGAAACATTCCCTCCTTATCATAGCAGACTTAAAAACATGCTTGTTTTCAGCATATGCATAGTCCCCATGACGTAAATGCTTAAATTTGTACATCTGCTTAAATGTGTTTCTAAATCAACATCAGGATAAAAATTCATTCTGAGATGAAATTTGGCAGAGACAATTCAAGCCTGGAAATAAATTTTTTAACATATTTCGAAAAATTTTGTTCAGCTATATTTGACTTTTATAGAACATACAAAGAATCAATTAAGAGATTCCAGACGTTTTCTTCTTTTGGTTCTCATGTGATTTAAAACCAGCTTTGTTTCTTCAAACCTAAACTTGCCAAGTGATTAATAGAAGACTAAGTATTTTCCCAGTTTGAAATAAAACCCTAAAAAAACCCCCACACAACCCTTTTAAAAATAATAATTATTGTTGGTTTAAAATGATGTTCTGGGCACGCAAAGCACGGGATTGAATCTTTTGGATGCCGCATTTTGCAGCTGCAAGCTGGATTTTGCATGCGGAATCAAATAGGAGATATGAAATCCTTTTAGCCTCAAGGTGAAATATTTCTGTCCCAGATGGCCCAGGCAAGGACTCCATGAACTCACCACAGATGCTGCATCGCAACAGTATCGTGCTGAATGAGACGGTGAACAATCAGTCCCTGTGTAGCCTCTCCAAGACAGTCATGATTCTAGGTGTCCGTGTCCTCTACCACACCTTCTTTCACATAACATTATGTATGGCCTTGCAATATTCATGTTACAGAATATCAGTAACTCCACACAGGAGTCAGAAATTTTACCCTTTGCTTTGTTCCAAAGCCCAAACAAACCCACAGAGATCATCCTTACGGCATCTCTGGGCTTTCGATGAAATCAAAGCAAGGAACAGGTTGTGACAGAGATGCCGTCAGCCCTGCCGCATTATATATCCACGTATTTGTGTTTGCCACGACAAACACACAGCCCGGAGCACCAGTGGAGTCACTCCAAGCAGGGATCACCACATTTGAGAAGACCTGCTCTCCCAGGGGATGGGGGAAGATGATGTTCAGCACAGGACAGGTGAAAATAAACCATCTAAGAACAAATCCATCAGACTAGCTACACTGATGCTAACTCTGCTCATTGAGTATCTAGCCTAAACAATGCAAAATAGGCTAAACTATTGTATTTTAAATGACTGTTTATTTTATAAGTACGTACATTACTCTGTTGAACTTTTACAGCTAATAGTGTTCATATGGTCACACATAGAGACACGTGTATGCATTTAACCCCGCATTAAGCCCTTCACACCTCTGCCGTGGCACTGCAGTCGCGCTCCTGTTCCCTGCACAAAGCTGTGGCCGGGGAAGATGTGCTGCTGAACCAGGAACGGGAACAGGTCAACACATGGCCAAGCTAAATCCTGTCCCCATCCTACACCCGCATGCCCCTCATAGGCACACACATGGCCTGGCTCAGCAGTGTGTGGGGCAGGAAAGCGTGAGATTAAAAGGAAGAAAAATGCAGGAGTGCACATCCCGGCTGAGATCAGGCTTATCTGACACGATCTTTCCTTGGGTCATATATTGACTTTTGTTGGCTGCGCCTGCCATTCGTTGAACTATGGCTCATGAGTAACTCTTCGGATTTAACTGGACTCATTAAACTTAAGAAGACATTTGAGAGTAATGTAATTGATTCTGAAGGAATCACCATCCGTGGTGGAAACGCTGAAGGCGGAAAGCAGGTCCCCTTGGACACGGCTCTGAGAACAGGCTGAGTCAGCAGTTCTCCAGCACTACTAAAGACTTCCTCTACCTTCAGGCACTAATTTGTCTGAAGACTTTTGTAAGGCTTTTGCTAAAGAGAACCAGAAAGCCTATGAAAATGTGCTTTACTGGTAACACTTTCCATCTGTTCCCTCTGAGGCAACAGGCAGGGAATGGCGTGTTTGGAAACACCTCAAACTAAAGCGCTGGGGCTGTCAGGTCTGCCTGGGGTTTTTAACAGTGCAGCTGTCAGTGACTTCACTGAGGTGGCAAACTTGAAACGCCCTACCTCTCAGAAAACATACTTTTCTTGCTCTTTTTCCTAAATCCAACTTTCAGGGGTTCAAGCAAGAGTTTCCACAGAGGAGCCCTATGCTGAATGCATGAGCAGTGCTGTAGGTGCAACACCCCCACCCGCTGCTTGGAGGAGCATCACTGTACAGTGCTGGATAGACAAGCTGCTTTGGGGTTTTTTTGGTTTTGGGGGTTTTTTGGGTTTTTTTTTTGGGGGGGGGGGTGTTTTTTTACTGTCATATGCCTGCTTCTCCTCTCATTTACAGCACCATCAGCACAGAATAGCTCTGTTAAAATCAGCCAGATCATCATCTTGGGGGGGAAAAAAAGGCCATTAAACTCCCAAATTAACAAAAAAACATTTAAAAAAAACCCAACCAACCACCAAACAAAAGAAGTCAATAGCACTCTTCTTCTGTTTAGAGATTTCTTTCCCTTTCTATATTTATCCTGTTAGAACTGATCAAAACTTTTCTAAGTTTTGAAATTTCACCTTATCTTTGAGGCTGGCAATCAAGTAACGTTTCAAAAAGACATTCAGGTAAAAGGTAGCATAAGCACTGGGTAGCAATAACTCTCATTAAGTTGAGTTGAGCCTTCATTCCAGAAGCAGGCAGCTCAAGGACAACAGAAGTATTCCTGTAGTTCCTGTACTTAAAGGTGGTATTTTGTTCCGACTCATCTATGTTTCATTAGCTAAGTAACCTTATTTTTATTCCCTATTGTGCTTTTCCCAAACTTTAAAAACACGTATTTATTGTTGGAAGTCTTCAGCTGCTATTGAACATCCACAGCGGAGAAATGAGCTGACCGTTAATCGTGCTGCATTGCTCTGTTCCAAATTCAAAAGTTATTATCTTAACCGGCTTATCATTCAAGCAATGTTCTTAACCTTTCCTGATGACAAATGTACTGAATCATATGGCTTTAATACCTGAAGAGCTATTCAAAAGAAAACCAACATACACACTCTTGTATCCAAAAGATAAGGAATTGCAGTGGAGTCACCAGTTTGCAGTACCAGGTTATGACTGCTCCCTCCCTGGGTGCAAACCCAAAAGGATTAGTAGTAGAAGTATTTCCCATCCTGTACACATGCATACGGAGACCAGCTATTTACGGTCCTCTCCTGAAGCACGTCCATTGCGATCAACAGGCACGACCTTCGTCATGAGTGGATATACTTTCTGACAGGACCCTCAAGAAATTCACATCATAGCTGTTGCAAGCTTGTTTTTAAAGCACTTGGAACCTATTCACACCAGCACGTTTAAACACAATTTCTTCCAACTACAACAGCCAGCCAACAAAGTCAAAGCTATACCACATCTTGCAGTAGCTGTACCTTAAACTAATGCCATTTATAGTGCCCAACTACGCTTGAAACACGACAGTCTCAGGGATGTTTTCTTTTTCTATATTGTAATATTTCAGCCAATTTGTACCAGCCAGAAATCATAGAAGGAACTAGCTTAAACCAAGCAATGTTTTTACTAGAAGCCAGACCTCCAGCTGTTACACAAAGTGAAGATATAGCTGCTGTGTTTCATAATGTTAATTCAATTTGATGTTCAATATAGACATGACCTTCTTATCTACTCAGATAGATTAGCAGAGCATGAGGCGTTAGTTCTTTTTTTACACTTGTAGTTAAAACACTGAAGAGATCTTTAAAGCAGTAAAGAATGACAAATCACGAAGGAAAAGCAGTTGACCTTGGAAAAAGAGAGATTTAGAGAAAAGAAAGTTGAAGTGAACTGTGATAATAGCCAGGATCAGTAGAGAATTTAAGTTCCCAAAATATTTGCTCAAAAGTGTTTTGGGTTGGACTTTTTTTACTGGATTTGTAAAATTAGTGGGTGAAAGGAACAAAAGACTGGAGAGGAGGAGGTCCTGCAGACCTCCAACACTGCAGCCAAGTACGGACTTGAGTCAAGAGGAATCCCCGAAAGGTTTGTCCCACGTGCCAGAAGACATAGAACCCTCCTGGCATTATGGAGAAAAATCTAAGGCTTTCAGCACAAACTACCACAAAACCAAGAATAGTATCAAGTACTGCCAAAGGAGAGTAAGAAATGTCAAAGACAGATACCGGGAAGTTTGTTTATGAGCAGCAGGAACACCAGCACATGTCAGTCACCCAACATCCTATCTTCAGCTGGAGCCAATCTCTGATGCTTCAAAGAGAAGGAAAAAACCCCACCCACAAATAAACCAACAAACAAATCATCATCATCATCAACAGCAAGAACAATAAACAGAAGCCATGGTGTTCAAATGAAAGGAAAAGAGTCTCCGTGGTTCCTGTGAGCTATACTGGCAATCTTAGGACTGAATTAATAGAATTAAAAATAACGTATGTGAATTCTAGTCTCTTGAGTATTTTTCAAAGCAGTGTCATGCGATCTCACACAGTACCTGGGACAAAAGCGTTGCTGTTGGTGGTGGAATAGAGCTGAAGGGGAAAGGTACACCTCCACTGTCCTGTGTTGTGACCCAGGTGAAGGCAGACAGTCCCAGCCCGTGCTCCCAAGCACACAGTATTTAGCACGTGCAGCGTGTCGGCACGAGGAGCTGTGGCCAGCTTTTTCTCCCTGCACATTCTTCCCCATTTTTTCTCACTCCCTCTTTAGAGATGCTCAATGACAAGAGGAACTGTCCTGGAGTAGCAGTCAAGTTTGCCTTGTATTGTATTCAAGCCGGTCATTTTTAGCTTCCTTTGCTTTATTCTGTTCTGGCTTCCCCAACCACCAGGGAGGTGCAGCCCTACAAACCACTACTAGCACAGGCTGGAGCAGGGGAAGAGTCAGGGAAAGTCAGGGTTAGTGTTCATTTGAGATTCACACCTGGGTAGAAAATTAATTACGGCGAGCACAGGCTCTAACACGTTATGTACGATAAATACCCTTGCAACGAGTTCACTGTAGCATCTTCTGAAGGGTACTCACTTTGCACACATTTACAGCACAGGAAAGATCCTGGATGAACGTAGAGCTACAAGACTTGTCTCCTTGAGGTCCTCCATCAAAGCCTAGTGGTTTATTGTGTTTCCTGTTGATGATTCCCATACCCAGAACTGTCTGGTTGTTGCACGTAACTTCTAAAACCCAGCAATGTTCTGGTTGCACAGTGAGATCTGCCAGCGGACAGCCACGCTTCTCCGAATCACAGTCACTTCTCTCATTTAAACCCTCTGAATGGCTGGGCTCTGCTTTTATTTCAAGCCTGCTCTGTTTTTCCTCTTTCTCTCTCTCTGTGCAGTAACTGGCTACTTTGAACTTGGGAATTAGACTGGGCACATTAGGTAATCCACAGATATGAAATACAATCCGTTTTCTCCCACTTCTATTATCCCCTTTCACTTTTGCCTGAGTTTTTCCACATCCCCAGTTCTCCTCCTACCCATTCCTCCTCCCCACATTTGCTTTTAGGCATATGAAGGGGGAAGGAGAGAGAGAAAAAGAGAGGGGCAGGGTCAGCAAAGTTAGACTCAGCCTTGGCAATCCACTGCCCTACTAACTTGTTGCTTTTCCCTTGCTGCCAAGCTGGTGGTTCGGGCTCTGCAGGCTGCACAGTGCCATTGTCCCCCTGCCAATGCTCTTTCTCCACCAGGCCAGTCCTCATTAATGAAGCCCAGCTGGGCTTCACTGACCTTGTACCAGGTACCCCAGGGCTGGCAGCAGCTCCTCGTTAGACATCAGCCTCATTCAGCCCACTGGAGGGTGAAGGCAGCAACTGAGGGCTGTCAAGTCCGGCACGTACAAGCTGCTGAGGCAGCAAGGAAAAGGCAGCTATATGCAGCGGACGCATGGGTGGCACCATTTCCCACACGTCACACTCGTTACGCGTGGTTTCCCCAAACATTAGGACGTGACACAGAAAAGGAGTTACAGGCACCTGCAGCAGATGATTCAGCTTCAATAGAGAAAGCTTATATGGTCTCGAGGTAGTGAAGGAAACTAATCACACTGGCTCTAGGAAAACAAATAAGTGCTGAACAGGTGCCAAAAATGACTTGGCACTTCCAGTCACCTTGCAGTTCATTTCCAGTGCAAGCTGGAGGTAAATACAAGGATTTTTTTTTCCTGTTTTACACGTGTCACCCTGCAGAGGTCTTGAAAAATGACAAAGTACAGAGGAGGAAGGAAGCAGCTGAAGCAAGCGCCGAGTAAGGGGACAAGTGCGTTAGCCCTAGCGATATTCCAAGGAAGGCAGACCCAGAGCCACATCTCTGGGCACCATAACGGGGATCATCCCCAGCTCCGGGCGCAGTGTCCATGCGGTCACTGGCTGCAGAGGGAGGTGAGCGAGGAGCAGGTGGTTACCTTGGGTACACCGAAACACCCTCACGCTGACCGCGGGGAACCCCTGCCGCCAAACCTGCCTTCAAGCGTTAACGCTTTAGTTAATAACGCTCCAGAGGTTCGCACAGGGCAAAGCAACACAAATGATGGAAAGCTCAAAGTTTATCAGCAGACCAGTACCACGAGAACGTCTGAAGGGGGCTGCTGGGTTAAAATCAGATGACTTTGAAATAAAGAAAATAAATTCAAAAATACAAGCTGCACTAATGATCATAGATCTGGAATACAAATTGCAACAGGCTGCTGCTGTTTATAATGTTGACCTTGCTTTTTTTTTTTTTTATTTAAATCCACTGTGAAGGACAGACATACCACCTACTGCCTTGTCCACCAGACGAAGGACTGAAGCTATTTTTGGCATTTGTTATGGTCCAGGTGGCCCATCTGGCCTGATTCACTTGGCCAGTTTTCCTTTCCATCTGGGAATTTTGACCCTCCTGCTTTCCAACTAATTGTATCACATTATCTCCTTTTTGTTCCCCACTTCCCTCGCTGCAAAAGGTTGCAAAAATCTCATGCGCTGTGTTAGAAAGTCTCAATTAACCTCTAACCTTGCTTCAGTGCATGCGGCTTGGGTTACTTCTCACACCCAACCGTGGGCCCATTAACACGTTGTCGTAAAACAAAAACTGTTTTGACGGGCTGTAATTGCTGCTAAGTGATGCCGAACAAAGGCGCTCTTGTCCCGGGGCGGCCGGTGCTCAGCCCCGCTCCCAGCCCCGTTCCTCCCGGGCCGGGGCTCGGCCCCCCCGGATCTCTTTAAGCACTTGGGTGAAGGAGCTCCCCGGCTTCATCAGCTATGAGCTGATGAAGGAGCCGCAAGACACCCCGCAAACCTGGCCGCGCTGCTGACAGCCCCCCGGCAAGACTCGCAGAAAGGTTTGGGGTGGTGGGGTTTGCCCTTCTTCCTCCTCCTGCCGCAAATATAATTAGTTTATGTTAGCTGGAAAAGGTCGGAGGTGACCGAAGGGCAGGGCCCTTTTTGTTTTTAGGCAAGATAGTGGAATAATTGCTTGACGCTCAGATCTGCAGGTGCTTTATGAAGCTCATTTGGCGCTGGCAGCCCGCAGTGAAAGCTGATTTCCCTGGAAAATGCGGGATTCCATGTGACAGGGTTTATTTGCTGTGGCAGGAGTGATTGTCCATTCATGCCATTCATCATTACGGTACCTGCTACAGTCAACACTTACCTTAGCTGCTAGTCCTTTTAGCACTTGCTCTCCTTTTCCCCAAAGGCTGGGTATCTGCAGCCAAGGCAGGACCGAGCCGCTGCGTGCCTTTCCAGAGAGGGCATGAGGATGCCATGGGGGTTCGTGCCTGCCAGCTCTCCTCCTGTCCCACCCAGGACGCTAAAAAAGCCTTCACGGGCAGTCACAGAGCCACGGGGCATCCTGCACAGACTGACTTTATGAAACAACCCCTGGCCAGCTCGACCACGACTCCAGGCACTCTGCAACAGGTTTCCTGGGTGAAGCAGGTATTTCAGGCCTGGGCCACCCCTCACAGTCAAGCTGCAGCAATGGCAGTATCCGTTTTGCCATGTGTGCTCCACTCAGAGCTGTAAATATACACAGTTTGACAAACATAAAAGCCCCTATGCCAAGGGAAAGACAGACTGAGCGTTTCAGAGCCCTCCTTCAGGCTGAAGTGAGGATTTTGTTGGAAATTTAAGTCTTTTATGCCCATTCAAATCCAAGTTTCAAGGAAACTATCAGGAAATACCTTCAGAAGATAGATCCATCTGTTTGAAATGGTGCATTCCAGTTCTCCAAAAGATAAATAGCTCTTAGACCCTGCAGACTGGCCTGCACAATGCTCTGGATGGTCATCCCATGCGCAGACTGCTGCTAAGGCAGAGCTGGACGACGGGGATCAGCTGTGGCCCCTTGTCAGCAGCACACAAACAGGTGGGACCCTGCTGCCTTCCCACGGGGCCTTCGCAGAATAATTCAGTTACTCCTAGAGCCTCTATTACAGCAGCTTCCTGGGACACCCCGATGGCCACACAAGTTCTCTGTAGAGCATCTCCTCTTGCACTCGAAATGTGCACGTCCCGCTGGCAGAGTCCTCTCCCCATCCCCACAGCCCCCGAGGGCTGGGGCAGCCTCTTCTGCAGGCATCTACAGGAAGTGTACAGGTGGACCAGGAGAGATGTAATCAGATAGCAAGGATACTGCAAGAAATCCTTTGTTGTGTTTGCAGGGCTCATCCACAGCCCAGGTACACCCGACAGATCCCAGAAAGTAGGGATAGCACATCTCACACATCTGCTATCCCAAGACAGAATCATTGCTGCCTGTGTTGTTCTAAAAAGTTATTTTCTATCTTGTTCTTAAATACGTGCAGCTCTTAAACATGGAGCCTCCCTGGCAGACAACCTGGCAGCATACTGTTCTTAATGCCAGAAAGTTTGTCCTGCTACTTAGCCTGACTCTTTTTGGATGCAATTTAATCTCATCACTAATTGTCCTAACTGCTATGAGAACAGAATTTCTCCCCTGCCCCTTCTTCTGCAGAAGCCTACATATTGGTAGATCATCTTCGTTACACAATGTCATTAACCTGCAGAGCACAACCAGAAAACTCATTCCCATAGTGCCGTCTTATCCCTTTGTGCAAGCCAGCAATGCTCAGTCACTGTTTGTAATAAAATAAAAGCCACCCCATCTTTTTTTAATTCCAAACATCCCCCCATTCCTTCAAGTTTCTAGTGGGCTGTTATCTTTATTTCTTACTGTAAATAAAAGCTAAACAGCTTCAAGCATTAGCATTTCAAAGCAGCCTGCACTTGGAAACACACCAAAATAGCTATTCCAGATACTCTGGAATAGCTGTTTTGGTTAATTTCCAGGCATAGACAAACCTTAAGATTTAACCTCCCGATGCTGCCTTCAACGGGTTGCTGACCCCAAATCCCAGCGCTAACCTCCTGTGCCTGGAGGTACCACCTGGCCTTTAGGAAAGGAAACTATCACAGCCAACAATTACATCTCAGACATTTCCACATCACTATATTTCTGGCCTACTGCACTCATTATTGCTTTATATCTTATTTAGCTATTTATCTTCTGGCTGAGGAATGAAGTTTCTACAAACATTATCTAAGCCCTGATTAATAATGCACAGATATTACCTAACCAGTATAAACTGGCACTTCTCCATTGGTTTGCACAGAGCTACTTTAATTTATATCAGGTGAGGATCTAGCCTGCTTAAGAGCATGTTAACAGAAGACAAAGCCCAAATATGTTTTATCTTCAGTGATAAACATGGCATTACACAGCGCATGTAGGATATACCTTCTCAGAAACATCATCTTGGCTGTAGCGTGTACTGGGCACAATAGCTGGAAAAGTTTGGATGTTTTCAAGCAGGGGAGGTTAGAGATTGCCAAGAGCTGTCACTTGAGGCCTGACTTTAGGCTATTTGTTATTGCCTAAGTAACAAGTGCCCAGATCTATCAGGACAGTTAAAGGAGGCAAAATAAGGTCTCTGGCTCACTTTCGCAGCCCCTGAAAGGAGGCATACCCAGGTGAAAGCTGGGCACCTCAGAGCAATCCAGAGTGAAGATAAGCTAGCGCTGGCTAAAGACAGACCTGGGCTTAAAAGTCAGAAAGCAGCATTCCTGTGCTTCAGAAAGCTGATATTACATACCCAAGGAAGCCAGAGCCCAGCAGATGTGCAGCCCTAGAAATGTCTGTTTTCTGAATCAGGTAGTGAAGTTTAGCACCTGAAGTCACACCTACCAGCCCCACCTAGGTCTCACTTTGCAGGCATTACAGGGTGCTTTCCATCAGTATTTCACTTGTGAGCCCTTTAAAGCCTGTCAGATGAATGTGTACAACTGCACTCTTCCTCCTCCCACAGATCAGGACTTGTATCTGTAACTCCAGAATAAATAAGTCCCTGCAAACAGGACAGGTTAGTTCTCTTTCTGGCCCTGCTGGGTGACCCAAGGAAATCCTTTTTCTTTCTCTTCATCCCTTTTTTTTTTTTTCCTCACACTTGTTTGTCTGTAGGGTGGGACAGATCTGTCCAAATGCAGATGGTTGATGCTAACTGGAACTATATGAGAAGTCACAGAGTCTCTTTTTCAAGAAGATTCTAGTGCTGCCAATAGGATCTAGCATGCCATGAGTACCACTATGATAGCTGTTCTTTGACTAAGGACAGAAAAATAACTTAAAGCATTCTCCATGACAAATCAGAATAGCAATTTGGCAGTAAAATCCCAAAGCAAACACAAAATAAATCGTTGGTAACTGGTGTTTGCTTTTTACATTGAAAAGTTCTCCACAGAGACAGAAGATGCACAATTCTTTTCTATAACGTATACGTTATAGATATTTTTGTGATTAGACACTGCAACTTGTATAAACAGTGAAGGGAAATGGTGCATTAAACGCATTTTTAATCTTTGAGAAAAATCACACTAATCTCTTCCCAGGGACACAACGAGCAGGGACAGCACCACAATCAAGAAGAAAAGGTAAGAGTGGTATTTGATTGCCATATCCCAACCTTTTGCCTGTATATCTACAGAATTTTCCTCTGCCCCTTTCACCCATGATTCACCAACATATTTCACTGAACTGCTGAAGTAAAGCCTATAATTAGGTTATTACCTTTAAGAAAGGAGTCTAATTGTAGGACAACAAATGCCAAGCACATGGAACATGACTCGAGTCTTATGAACAGATGATGATATCTTCCAATGCATGCTCTTTTTCGTGTGTGGAAGACTCAGATGCCAGTTTCAGATAGGACTGAATCACTGACATCTAGTCAAAAAGACATCTGGAAGTAGATGGTATCATGTGGTGAAAAGGAACAATAAATTAACTACAAGAACAACCTCATCTTCCCTGCAGCAAGGAAAAAAGAAAAAGAATTCAACTGTATACAAGTGGACTTCCAGTCCAGAGGTAAAACATATGGGAATCAATAGCAGAGGCGGGAGGACAATTGTCATACAAAGGATGCGGGGAATTTAAGTGAATTAATAGCAGTGGGAAGATGAAACAAAGATGACTCAATTGTCAGGCAAATAATTTTGTTTCCCCCCCCCCAGCCATCGTTACTAGTTATTTGATACAGACTCCCGTTAAGCTGGCTCAAAATAGATCAGAGAAGCATACCTATGGGTTGAGCAAGATCTGCGCTGCTAGCAATAACATGTGAGCTCTTACAAAGAACGGCTCAGCCTCTGGAGCACAGCTCTTGGGATTCACCAGCTTGCCTCAGTCTATGGGAGTATTCTCAGACATTCAGACCAAGTGACCTTCAGGAAGATATTTCAGAGCCATGCAGCTTGAACTGGTCTCCTAAATCCACAAAGTGACAGCCTTCCGCTCTATCACTTCTGTACTCAGTGAGACCTTCCAGGAGCTCTGCCCTTAGGAAGATAGTAAAGAGCATCACATAGAACTCACAAACCAAAACTGCTATTTTTAAGCTGTTTGTCAAGTTTGCAATAAATGTCAGATAAAATGACAGTTCCACTGAAGCACCTTGAGTAAGGTGCTTGACTGGGGGGAGAGTGGGTGAGGACTTGTTTTTTTTTTTTAATCAAAGCTATTCATTGATGCCCTGGATCAAGCAATTTGGAAGCAAAGTTAAGGAAATGTCAACTCTTGTAGTGGAAGAGTCACCCATCCCATTTCCCAGTCCGCTCACACATTTGACTTGGTGACCGCCTGCAGCAGTAAGATTGACAGGATAACTAATACACCGTGTGAAGTAGTACAGTAAAGCCTCGATAATATTCCCATCGCTAATCCGCACACCTCATAATTCACACACAGAAAGCAGTAGTCTCTTCCCCCTTCTCTGCTAAGATTTAATAGATTGCTTTAAGGAGGTCTCACATTACCAAGAGTTCAGGAGTATTACAAAACACGCTCCTGCACATTTCCTCCTGTACATGAAGGATGAACAGAAATCATCACGAAGTCTATTCACGCAACAATGGACCAAACTCACAGCTTTACAATCATTTCTGCAGCTGTTAGTATGAATGATCAAAATGCGATTGTTTTATTTCATGTTTCCTATTTCATCTAAACAAGCTCAGTTAGTAATATTATTGAAAGACAGCATCTCATTGTGAAAGGAAGAAGTGACCTATTGCTAATGTTTCCTCCAAAATTTGAAAGGCCTTAGGAAAATTCCTTTTAAATGCTTTTTCATGCGAAATTAGCTCATGCTGTAACTTGAGTTAGCACCTCGCACAGAAGAGAAATTCTTAACTTAAATGGGTGGGCTTATTAGCTTGCCTTGGCTGGCCCACAGACAAGACATTTGAGTAGCGACTAGATGAGTACCACTAATTCTCCACTGTTTTCCCATAACTCCTGCTGGGAAGCAGGAAGGACAACAAAGTTTTCCTGGATCCATTGAAACACAGCTTGTAGAGCAGTCCAGCCCAGCCTAGCAGAGCTGTCTTGAAGAACTGGGAGCTTGTGAATTAATTCTTTCATCAGGATTTCCAGGAGAACTGTTATGTCATTTCTGGGCCCAAGAGAAGTTCAGCCTTTGTCCTCATGGCAAAATAAGCGGGTTACTCGTCTACCCAAGTCAAACAAGCTCACATCCCTTCTCTCCTCATGGGGAGGAGCATGGAGAAGATCTTGCACAACCTCTTCCTCTTACTCATTTTGTGTCCTCAGCACAGCTAACCACAGAGCTGGGGATCACATCCAGAGTCCGCAGCAGTCATGGGGAAGTTCCTTCTGAAATCTAATGGAGTAAAACCTGTCAGGCCCTTTATGTTATATCTGTCACTATATTAAGTAGAAACTCACCAACTGCATGCACGAGTTCCTAGTTCTTTTTATTTCCCCAGCGTATCCAAGAAATTCAGAACCTGCTTGGGTACAAGAGAAATTCTGCCTATTTCTGCCACCCTCTTCTGCTGCATTACCAGAGCCTGATGAAATGAAACTTTCCTGGTGCGTATGGCAATAACATCTGCTCTATTGGCTGCCCTCACTTAGCTCCACTACTTCAGCTTACAACTGCTTGCTGAAAAAACAAGCAAGCAAACCCTCCGAACTCCCACTTTAATAATTAAAATAAATAACTGGAAATAAATTGTAAACACTTTTCTGACATCACGTTAGCATTGTGCATTACAGGAGGACACTTATGCTAAGGCTGAAACTTGGCCTTGGGGCCAAGTGCCTCAGCTCCTCAGTGGACTCAAACCAGTTAAGACTACTTCATTCTTAATTTCTTCCTTTGTTGCTGCTAACAGAAACTACTTAGAGTCAAGAGCAACTTCACCATTGTGTTGTATATATAATCCCCCGACATTAATACCACCACGGCTACTGGTCCCCAAATGCTCTCACTGTCAGCCACTCCTCAGCAGGAACGAGCTGCCATCCCCTTCTCTGGGGCTCAACCAATTGTCACAGGAATCAGTCTGATTTCCTTTTACAAGCTTATATATTAGGGACATCATAAAACCAATCTGGTCTCTTAAATAAGTTGCGTTCCGGTCCATCGGATAACCTTTCAACAGAGTCACTTAGGTCAGGAAAAGGGATTATTCCCTTCTAGAGCAGCTCTGTTGTTTTGACCGTGGTAGATGAAATGATTTATTTTAAAAGAAAAGCTAAACAAATCAATGAAAGGCAACGCAAGACCCAAGAACTTGCTCTTGTTTGTTCGTTCTTGAGTGTTGAAGGCTTTCATTTTTGGGTGGGTGGGGGAAGAAAAGGCGGAATGATCATTTTTTTATGGAAACATCTCCTTTGTCAGAAAGCTGTATTACCTTAAAAGAACTCCTGGATGAAAAAGTTATAGACTTATGCAGCTCTTGTCACCAAAATTCAGCATTTGTTCAGTCCAGAGTAGATTTTATCTAAAGTCAGGAGTCTTCTCTGTGCTGTCTGCTGAACGTCCAAGTTCTTCAGGGCTGAAACAGCGGCATCTGCACGCAGCTGCACCAAAGATAGCAGTGACCCTCATCACCCCCCGAGCTGTAGTGCACAGGCAAAGCTGCTTAGGCACTTGGCGAGACCAACCAAGGTGTGAAGCAGGGCTGATTTTAAACCTTGAAGCATCTGCCACATATTCATCTGTAATTACTTCAGGAATAATCCATAGATTAATAGTCCTGCTAATCCTTCTCCTGTCATCAGACTAACCTTCCTCCCTAATCCTGCTCCCTAAAGTAAAACATGGAGCTATTTTGAACCATTACTACTGCCACAAACCTTGAGCAAGAGACATTTTACTGAGCTGGCAGAAGTGGAGCCAGACCCAGGGCTGAGTCTGATGGGGTTCATTCATGCCGATGGTGGTGAGAGGGAAGATATCCCTTAGGGCTTCTTGGCATTTACAAAAATAATAAAACAAGCCATCCCTTGCATAATAGGCACCTCCCTTGGAAGTTATCACAAGGGTAGTCCTCTCCAGTTCATCTACTCACAATTCAGCTCAGACAATGAGTTTTGGCCTGTCTGCATCTACTTATGCAAAGGTAACTTGCACTGCTTTACAGCCCAGCTCTGCATCTGGCCACTGTGAAGGAGCAGCTATAAGCCTCTTTGCTTCATAAGGGCCGATTTTAGACAAACTTCTTTTGTTCAGAAAAGGGTTTTGATAGCAAAGCCACAGGTCCAATGTGATTAGTTAAGCTACAGAGTTCCTCTAACATGACCACTGAGAAAAAAAGCAAGTCACCATCATTAAAAGGAACCTATTTCTGCCTCCCTGCTTATTGAGTCAGACCTTTCTCCCCAGAACACTACTATTTATTTTCTCAACTTGTTATATAAAAGCTATTTCTCTTGGGGAGCGCTGCACATACACACACAGAGATAATTACTAATACATTGAGAAGCTTTGGATTTCACAAATTAATGCTGGCTTAATCTTGCCAATCATAATCTGCCAACAAGTTCTCAGGTCTAGCCATCACATTTTTGGTCCAACTAAAAACAGGAATTTTAATACTTATATTGCAATTCCATATAATAAAGACTGATGTTTAAAAAAATATTGTCACTGTTAAAAAAATATTTAAAGTAAGCTCAAAAACTTTTATTTTTAGTATTTATAAAGGAAATGATTGCTATTTTTCTTGGGAAATTAAGTTTGCACACCTACCTAGAACATAATTCGCTTCTATTTTTTTTTTTTTTTAATACCTATGAATTGGATTTGACATGTCTTCCTTTATTAAGCTTCTAAATTTGTCCTTGAGTAAATGTGTGCTTGTTTAAAATAGTTTAACACAGTGGTTCAAAACCATTGGGGCTGCCAGGGCAGAATTTTGAACTTTATGCTCCCAAGAAATGTATGGCCTTGACCTTGCCAAAAACTCCGTTTTATGTTTAAATAGTCACAGATTTAATAACGGGCTGCAAGAAAGACTTGCCATTAACTACCTCCTTTGCTTTCTTCCTAGTTAACAAAACACTTATGTCTGCAGTGGATGCTGTCAGAATTGAATTAGTTATCTAGGATAATCTGTCCACATTAGCAAATGGTGTCCCACTAGGTCAATACAGAAATTAATTGTGGGATTCTTGTTGAATCCACATTGTTTCCTGGCGCAGTTGCAAGCCACTCAATTAGACACCTTTCAAGGCCTTTTGCTGGTCTAAATGTAGCTAATTGCTCCAGTTCTGGATGGGGATGATTCATCTCCCAGATGTCTCGGACCTCTCCGCAGCTCTGCTCAGCTAATATCAATACATACATCCAGCCGACAGGATATTCTTGTGAACAGGATATTTTTACTCATGCCTCCCTTTTATATGATTAATCCCGAACAAGGAAGGTCTCCTGAATCACGCTCTTGACACGGCAACTCCTTTACGTCTGCTGGCTTCCCACACACGAGGGACTGGGCATGAATGCAGCCTCTTTGTCAGCGCTCTCCAGGTGCAGCACTATTCACACTTGAGCTTGACAGCGTAACATAACAGTTTTTATTTGCCGGTCTCCCCTGTCAAGTATTCTTTTCTCTTCTGCCGCTTCCTCATTTGTCCATATATCAGCAGCAGGGCTGGCCAAATTGAAAATGAATGAAGCACAAAGAAAGACTGTAGTTTCCACAGTGACGGTCTATGGGAAAACAGTGCGCGGTTTGGTTTTTTTTTATGGAGTCCTCAAAGGTCACTGGTAGCACTTGTAGCTGCGAGTCCCAGAGGAAAAGACCAGAGCATCTGGTCCACTGGTTACCAGCTTTCACGGAGAAATCCTCACGAGCTGTTGCTTAAGAGTCATGGGCGGAAGCGGGGGTGGGGATTAAAAATAGAATAACTTTGAAACCTCTTCCCCAGCCCCCTTTGTATATGAGTAGGCTCAGGAATACAGGAATGAGGGAGAGAGAAGCAGCTTGGTAACTCGGCCCCCATGGGGTGGGACGCAGCGTTGTATGTGGGAGGTGCGTGCTTCCAGCCTTGGTGGGTGGCTGCAACATGAAACTTTAACTAGATCTGGCGCAGCACCTTTGGCTATATAAAACCTCAGCGAGGCTCCCTGCAAGGAACGTGCACTCACCTGCCATTAACACAACCAGCCACCGGATGTCTTCATTGCTCCATGCCAATACCCATGGAAAAGCATTTCCCCATGAGTGGAAAATTAGGTCTCTTAAGGATGGCAAATACACAAAATGACACCTGGAAGATAACAGCTCAGCTCACTCGAGCATCACACCTGTGCTTTAGTAGGAAGCAATGCACAGCGGTTAGGACATTAGCTTGAGGAACAGGTTTTTGTTCAACACAGCGCTGACTGTCCCTGGCACCTTCACTTACGACATAGGTCTTCCGAGTTTCTCCATCAACAAACTGGAATGCCAGATATGCCCCGCTTGTGCAAGCATCAAGAGAACGGCACGATGTCCAGAGAGCATTTTGTAATGCTGAGGTCCCTACTCCAGAACTGCAGTAATCACTGTCAAGCACTTGCCTTGCCTGTGCCTTTTTCCCGTCCCGTCCCAGTTGAGTACGCAGCACCACAGCCACTACAAAGGAGCAGCACTGTCCACCCTTGAGAGCTGGTTCTCACCCAGCTCTGCACATTTGCATCCAACTTCAGAAGCAGAAAGAAAAAGAGCAAAATGAAGTCGATTTCACTTGTGTATATACACACATATAGATACAGAGAGACAGCCGCTATAAGCAATAGCTGTAACATGGCGGTAGGCAGAGGCCAGCACTGAGCTGGACAGCAGCACCCTAAACACGCAGAGCAGAAAGACAGCACCTACTGTCTCCCTTCAGACCCCTGAAGTGTGTTTGTCAGTTGATTAATTTATCTTGATTTCTTCTTTTTCTCTCCTAGTAATCCCACCTTTCATGTTTTTGTTTGTCGATCCTCTTTCTTGCTCCTCCTCCTTTTTACTAGTGTTCATAACTCTGGATCACACTCATACTGTCACCGTTTCCCAGGATGGGAGTAGTGCTGGGCGCAGAGCCCCTAAAAATTCCTCTATGCATCCTGACCTCTGCGTGAAACATGAGACAAAGTTTCTCTCCGCTGGCTGCTCATCCTTATCAACACCTGCCTCCATGACAGCTTACGCTTCCATTCGTTGTTGCCAGGGCTGGGCTGGAGATGCTTCAAAACAGTTCACTGGAAGCAGCGACTACAGACTATGGTCCAGCACACTCTGCTCCCCAGCTTTACTATTTTTATTCCCAGGACGTGTGCTGCCAGCACTTGGCTGAGGCAGGTCTGGAAATGCCTTTTTCAATCCTGTACCAGGCAGGTTTGCTAGGGACACACTCAGGTAGGAAAGTCTCAGGAGATGTAGCCCAAATACTAAAACAACACACAATTGTAGTAAAACATATTTTTGAGATCTCACGAGGCCTCAGCATCGCATTATAAGGAAATTGATCTTCCTTATCAAAACTATTCATGTGCTAACAACTGCATACTTGTTTAAGTGCTTTCATATGGTTGGGTCGATGTCTGATATAGCAGCCATTCAAAGCTCTGCTGACTCAGAATTTTCTTGGTGATTCCACTATCCCTTGGATTAACTCTGTGTTTGGGGGAGATGTAAACTCCTACACCATTAAAAACAACCTACTTAAGGTTTTCTGTTGTTATTGACTCCTTTAGTATCTCAAGTCCGTTCACTCAGAAATGACAGCAGCAGCAAAATCCCCATTACATTTCTAATCATTGTATGTAAGTCAGCATGATTGTTTTCTGAGGGCAACAAATTAATTAAGCCACTCAGACATTTTCTATAGCGAGCAGTCTAATCAATTTTTACACTTTTAGTGCAGTGGCAAGCCTGTCACTGGCTAGCAGACGCACTATGTTCATTTCTAGAGTAGCTGGGGTCCCGGAGGCAGCAGACGCAGCACTCGGGGCAACGTCTTCCCGCAGGAATACCAAGCACCTTTGAAAACTTTCTCATCCAAAGTCTGATATTTCCAGTGACCGCTCTATGGTAACCTCTTGAGAGGCCAACCACGTGGTATTTTAAGTCTAGAATCATATTTGTTAATAACAGAATCATGTTATTTAGTATATTATTGCTCCACTGTTACCAACAGCAAGTGAAAGTAACTTTGGTGTGATACTCCTTAACATGGACTGCAACTATTAGCAAAATTGATGATACAGTATCTCTTCACTTTATTTTCTGGATGGTTTTCTTTAATTATTTCACTTGTTCTGACTAATGATCATCATCTTATGCTTGCTTTCTGTATCGCACTGTCAGGCTTTCAGGCATTTTCTCCTGGTTTCCATTTCAGATTGAACGTTTCAGGCGCTTTTTTAAGTGTTCCAGAAAATTAAATAATAGTTGAGTCTTTTGTTTTGCTTTGCTTTTAAAGAATAAAACTAATGAAAAGTAGGTCAAGCTGAACCCTGTTGTCCCAAGCATTATTCTTGAAATCTGTTAGCACCTTGTATCTCTATTCTTCTCTTAGCACTGCAGTGTTTACAAGCTCTCTAAGCATGCATTCACGTGCCAATTATGCCAAACAGACGAACCCAGACAGGAGAGATGAATCCCAAATTTGAGCAAGAAGCTGTTTGGGGAAGCTATTTAAAAAACCAGAAAGCAGGGGGGAAAAAAAAAAGAAGAAAAAAAAGAAAAAAAAGAAATCATCACCCAGATCCACAAATTCACATTTCTTTTTGGCTTATTTCCAGGCTGTGTCTTAAGCACTGAATAGGGACTAATGCAGAATACATACATAGAAGTTTATTATTCCACCGCTGCTCAGAGAATTTAATGCCAGAGAGAGCAATGCAACGTGTGTAAAGGGACAATAGCCCCTTATAGCAAAGTTTTGCAATTTAAGATGAAAAGTAGGTGTTCTGCTATGCTGATAATTGTAATCCTTGTTACAATAAGCAGTGCTACAAATCCCTTCTCAACACCAGCACCGGAGCTACACCTAAGTACACTGCTGCATGATTCGGCGTTTGCATTCAGCTTGCCTATAACCAGCAAGCTGGTTAACACAACCTCAGGTCTCACCTGCATCTCTGTTTTAAAAGTACAACTACCTGCAGCACCGTGCACCTAAAAAGAGCCTGGCCCTTCTCTTCCAACTTCAGCATGGTCTCATAAGGCTCAGCTCACCCAGAAGCACGCAAAATCTAAGTAGACAAGGCAATAAAGGTCTTACTCTAACAACTTCACAGATGAGAAACTGAGGCACAGAGCAAGTAAATACATGGGCTGTTGAGTGAGTAAATACGTGCTGCCTGTGGTACAGCACGAGTTTAGTGATTTTTTTACTTTTTTTTTTNTTACTGCTTTGCTTGGGCTGCCTTATGTGAGGAAACACTAATCTTTCCATTTGGTAATTTTGGTTTTGGGTACACGAATTGGCAGACAGGGCCACATCTCAGACAAATCTATTGTGGCTCTTTGGTCAACAGCTGACCTAAGTTACTTTCCTGAGCTATCAGGGCTCTGGAAAGGCACAGCTGCTGCCTAACAAATACCAAAGGAAAGCCATTTCAGGATCCAAGCCCTGAAAACAGCACTTCTGCACATCGCTATTAACCCTTTTGAGCATTCAGATCCTACATAGGGGCTTTGTGGCTTTGATTTGCACCTGTATTTAGATATAAGCCCTCCAGCAAAGACCCAAACATGTATCATCTTTCATCTCTCCATTTCTCTCTGACATTTGATTTTCCACCTTGGAAGGTTTATATTGAAACGCCAGAAATCACAGCAACCCAAGATGAAAACCTATTTCTGATGGCACAGAACCAGGCTAACACCTGAAAGTTATGCCACTACAGAGAGACCAGAATACACCAGCAGCCTTAAGGGAATAATCCCTCCTTAGGAATAGAGGGAAGCTTAAAAAACAGTGTCAAGGAATACACTTCAGTCTGGAATTGGATAGTCTACTGGCACCTGAGCATTAAAATGCATCCCTGTCCCCACAGATGGGCTGTGTAAGGTCCAGGGTTTTCTTGGAGAAACTACCTGCTGCCCTGAAGAGGCAGCTCATGGCTAGACCTTCACTGTGGCCACAAGAAAGCTGGGGAGAACCTGAGCTGGGGGAAATGGCTGTCTTGGGCATCACAACCTCAGCAGATACCTAAAGCCAGTTGGTAGCATGACTCTAACTCACCCCAGTATCAGATAATGTTTATATACTATAGTCAGATACTCCCCCCCTCCCCCACTATAACTGAGCCAACACAGAGAACTGATGTGCAGCTGAAATGAAGTGTTGGTCTCAAACTTGTCCAGAGCACCTGCTGAGGGTTGAAACCCTGATATATATATATATTTTTTTTTTTAA